>PVJC01026579.1:0-23907 GCA_004026665.1 Murina feae
AAAAATTGAGCAAAAAGTACAGAGAGTTTATATCTTTTTCATTTTTCAAAAGAAGAGTTAATGTCAGCATTTCTATTCAATGAAAACAGGTTACTTTATGCATAGTTTTTTGGGTACTTGCCATGAGAACCACATTTTTCCTAAATCATCTGTTTATCATCTAACTGTGATGTTTGTATTTTTTTTCTTCTTATGCTACAATAGCCAAAATGGCAATGATTGGACCTAGAGTATAAAGTAATATAGTTGTTACCAGCTGTGAGCCTACAATATAGACTGTGCAAATATAGTCAGGAGTGGATCTATCATTTTTGCTGTATGCTTGTAACTAATCATGGGCCAAAGATATGAAAAGGTATAGTTATTATAATAAATCATGGGCCTAATGTATAGGTTGTGTATTTATAATTAACTGTAAGACAATAGTATTAGTTGTAATCAAAGATTATGAAAGAAGGGACCTAACATTTTATTGGACACCTGGTGTATGCTGCAGATGTTTTGTGGAGTTTACCTGTTATTTTATTTAATTACTAGAGGCCCGTTGCATGAAGATTCGTGCAATAGGTCTTCCTTCCCCTGGCTACAGGGACTGGTTTTCCTCCGGCACCCGGGGTCTGGCCACAGCAGAGAAGCCAGGCCTCAAGGGGATAAATCAGGCCGTAGCAGCTCTATATCCAGTAGTTTGCTTTCTTCCATATTTTTAATTTGTAACATATTTCTTCATCTCTGCACTTTGGCTGCTTCCCTGTGTTTGTTTCTATGTATTGTGTAGAGCTACTATGTCTCTTTGAGTTGGTAGAGTGGCCTTGTGTAGGAGGTGTTCTATAGGACCCAGTGATTCAGCATTCCATCACCTGAGCTGGGTGCTCTAGGTGCACCCCTTTATGGGCTGTGAACACAGGCATGTTGTAATTGAGACTTGATTGCTGTTGATGTCACTAGGAGGGATTCATCTCCAGGCCAATTGGCTGAGAACCAGATGTGACTACAGTGGGAGAGCTGCTGAGTTGGAGACACCCCTATGGAGCAGGACTTGCTTCAGTGGGGCTTTGGCGCTCACTGAGTCTGCTCATTGAGTGTGTCATTTATGGATGTGTAGAGTTATAATCTGGTATAATCTGACACTGACCACTGGGTACACTGGCTCTTGGGTCTCCAGGGAGGTGCAAGTCAGCCATTTCCTGGGGCCTCCCAGCTGGAGCTAAGGAGAGATCTTCATATTGCTCCATTTTGTATCAGGTTTGGAAGTGCCCAGCTATGAAGCAAGGCAGGCTGGTGCTGGTGCCAGGCCTTGGACCTTTTATTGATAGGTTTGGGACTCCCTGACCTAGCTGCGGCTTGTTTGAGAGATTTTAACCTGAGCGAGGACAGGCCATTCATATGCAAGAGCTGCTGCACACAGCTGGAGTTTGGTTATAAATTGGATGAGGCAGGGTCTTATGGAATCACTAGGGTGGAGCAAACAGAAATGGCTGCCAGTCAGCCTTACAGCTGGGGAGGTCTCCGCCTAGGAACAGTGATGCCTGCGAGCATCTCTGTTTGGGAGAATGCTGCCCCCAATTTCCTGCCCCAATGCCAGACAGTCTAGTTCCTCCTCGTATGTGTCCATGTCCCCCGAAGCCTCACCCTGGTGCTGGAGCTCAGAGGACGTGGGACCTGGTAAGTTCAGTTCATGGTGCCGGCCTTTTAAGAGGAGCAGCTGGGTTTCCAGCAGCCTGTGTGTTACTCAGCCCTGATCTGCACTGATTTTTACAGCCCATGGTTCTTACTGCCCGTAGGTACTTCTTTTCCCAGCTCTGGGACCCTGGCTGGGGGTCTGTTGTGAGGCTGGGACCCCTTGCTCCTCTGGACAGCCTCCGCAGAGACGATCTCTTCTGGATTAGAAAGTGGCACATGTGGGTGCCAGGCCAGCCCTGTCAGTGCCTCTGCACCTTCTACTAGTCTCAGTGTGCTTTCTTCTTTACTTCTCTAGTTATAGGACTTCTATTCAGCCAGCTTTTCAGCGGTTCTGGATGATGGTTGTTCTGTATTTTAGTTTTAAATTTCATGTGGTTATAAGAGGCTGCGAGTATGAGCATTTACCAAAGCCACCATCCTCTTGCCTCAGAAAAAAATCTTTTCTGAAAGCTCTTTAAGCAGCCCTGAAAGTGCACCTGAGAGGTAAGCATCAGGGACATACAATTCTGAGCTTGCTCCAGTTCTGTTCCATACTATGTTGAGGGGGCTGGTGTAGGCCCAGCAATAACTTCCTGAGGATTTAGAATAGCACAGGACCATTTATTGCATGGACTTAAGCATGCAGTTTAGTCCATGCATAATCTCTCATCCACTTCACATGCAAAGACATGTTAAGTAACAACATTTGCTATGAAGAAACCACGTAAAGATTCCTGAAATACACAATTAGTAGTGTGTTTTCTGTAGGGCTGTGGCATCAAGATAATCCCTGGCTAGGCTCAACCATAGGGCATCCTTTAAAACCCATCTCCAATAGAAAGCATGGAGCCACCACTGGTTTTAGAATCCATAGAATATATTACGTTCCTGCTTTAAACAGCAGTTGTTATTTTATTTAAGCTCTCGCTGTAAGGAAGAGATTCTCTTATGTTAGCTTCTGTAATGGGATTTATTGAACTCACCTAGAAGCCTGGAAGTTGCTAAATTATTCAGCCTTAGTCGGGCAGGAATATAGTAAAATCTTAATACACCAGGAAAGGCCAGTACCTATGGGCTAAGTTAGGCACAGGGCATTCATTCCTTTGTTTCGCTAGAGCTAGTTACTGCAATCAGTTACTTCCTTGGCCTCCTCTTTGTAGGTAAATTAGCTACATTAACCTCTGCTTACTTTCAACTAACTCCTGACTTCCGCTTGCTCTTAGTTTATACTTTCTCATAATTTGGGTTTATACTTAGTCTATTACAGTCTCTCCAGGAATCATCTGAATTATATTTTTTTCTTTCAGTCTCAGCTTGCACTGATGTTAACCCCTCAGGTATTTTTATTTCCTTAGAGTGAGAATTTAATTGACCTCACATTAAGTTAAAAACACCTACAGCACAAATTTTAGAGACAACTGCCATGATCATATGTACACAATTTCTTCCAGTCTATTTTTAAAATGTAAGTGCATAAAAAATATAATTGTATAACATTAGGCCTATTTAAATATAGTTTTAGTTTTCAATTCTCATTTCAACTTATATTATTGGTATTTTCCAATGACATTAAATATAACTAAAAATGTGTCTTTAATGGCTATGTTTGAAAATCTATACTGTATTATCTTGAGATATTCTGTGCTTTCATTTTTTATACTTAGTAAGAGGAATATTGGCTTCATAGTTTCATGGAGAACCACCATTAATTCTATAACAGGACAGAGAAAGGTCATTGATTCCTTGGTTCCCTGATATGCCATATTCCACTGACTAGGAGGCTTCTCCAGGCACTGGGCGGGTCCCAGCAACACCTCACACATTACTTAAAAATAGGATTGACCTACGGCACACATGAAATATTGATGAGTTCCAAAAAATTACAAGTGAGCACAGGCAGACATAATAATTTTTAATTTAAAATCAGAAACTTCAGTGAGCAACATGCTGCTTTGGCAGAACTGATCAATTAGGTTCTCTGTACTAAGGTCGGTGACTTCATTTTAAGAACATACAATTATGAAAACCATGTCTCTCCTTACATTTTAGTTATGGAGTTTTGGTGAAAGGTAAAAATATCTCAGGGACTTAAATATAAGTTGTATTTGTGTTTATTATGTTATGGATCACAGACATTAAATAGTCTAATTAGCTTAAATTTATAGTCAGCCTGGGTTTAAAATAAAAACAACTAAATTTGATCAAGGTGGCATTTAGTAAGCACTGCTTATCTCTGACACACTGTGTTCAATGCTGTTGTGCATAAATCCTCTCTTACTGGAGGTTTCTCTTTTCACAGTTCCAGCTACCCTCACTCGCCATAGTCTAAACATACTAAATGGAAAATTCTGGAAATAAACAGTTCACAAGTTTTACATTGCAAACTATTCTAGTAGCATGGTGAACTCTCCTGAATCCACCTCCCTCCCTCCCAGGCATAAGTTGTCCCTTTGTCCAGTGTCTCCATGCTGTGTCTGCTGCTCCCCGCCCTTTACTCAGGAAACCTTTGTAGCCATCTTGGTTATCAGATGGACTGCCACAGTTTTGCCGGCTTGTGTTCACATTACTATTGTTTACTTAATAATGGCTCTGAAGCATAGGGTAGCAATGCTGGCAATTCAGATATACCAAAGAAAAGCCAGAAAGTGCTTCATTTAAGTGAAAAAGTGACTTTTTGACTTACTAAAGACATTTTACAATCTCAAAGGATCACAAGAAGAATGAGTATAATACAATAAGATACTTTGAGAGAAACCACATTCATATGACTTTTATTGTAGTACTAGGGGCCCGGTGCATAAAAATTTGTGCACTCGGGGTGTCCCTCAGCCCAGCCTGTGCCCTCTCGCAGTCTGGGACCCCTCAGGGGATGTCCACCTGCTGGCATGCCTAGCCAGCCTGGGTGAGGGGCTGATGGCTGTTTGCAGGCTGCCCAAGCCCCCCCCCCCGGTGTGAACCCTCACCCCACTGGGGTGTGGCTAGCCTGGGTGAGGATTTGAGGACTGTTTTCAGTCTTCCCACAGTCCCTTCAGGGTTCGAGTCCCTACTGGGGTACCTGGCCAGCCTGGGTGCGGGCTGAGGGCCGTTTTTAGGCTTTCAGGCTTACGTGAGTGTAAGACACCAGCCTAGACACCCTTGGAAGACATTCAACAGTGTGCCTGTGCTCAGGTCTCACCCCTTCAGTTGTGTACCTGCGTGCCACAGTCCTGAGGCTCACATTAGTTTCCACTGATGCACGCACACAAAAGAGGGAGTGTGCACACATGGGTGAACACACCAACAACCAAGGCCTCATGCTGCTTACGGATATGAGTCAGGCTCTGCTTTCTGTCACTGGCTGGCAATGCTGATTACACCTATAGATAGCCACCCCAGCATTGCTCTGGCCTGCACTTGGCCTGATCGTCATCCTTGGTCCTCTCTCACCCACAGCTCCCATTGACCCAACGTCCCAGCAAGGCTGGCTGGAAGCAGGTTTCTGGGGTTTATTTATCTTCTATAATTGAAACTGTTGCTTTAAACCAAGGCCTAGGCAGGTAATGAAGCCTCCTGTCTTGCATCGGCTCCGTGGCTTCTATAATTGCAACTATGTTGCCATGAGCAGAGAGAGGCCCAGCCGGCCTAGGTAGACAATTTACTCCTGGTGCAACGGAAGCCTGCTGTTTACTCTAGCTCTGTGACTTCCGGCCTCCATCTTGGCTGGGTTAATTTGCATACAGCCACTCTGATTGGCTGGTGGGTGTGGCTTAGGCATCCTGAAGAAATGGTCAATTTCAATATTACTCTTTTATTAGATAAGATATTTTTAGAAGTATATTTCAGGCTTAGATACTATCCAATATTTCAGGCATCCATGGGGGTCTATCCTCCATGGATAAGCAGGACCACTGTACTTATCAGACTGTCTTGCTCCCTGACTCCCCACAGCAATAATATTGAGTGTTACTGTTGTCCCCATGTTATAAATAAAGATGCTGAGACTGAGAAGTTATTTACATACAGCTATAAATGTTTTTTTTCTCTCATTTTAGCCTATGTTTTTCCATTCTAGGTCCATTAATTCTCTCAAATATATTAAACTCATTGTATGCCATAAGTGTCTGTAGATGCAAGCAGCAGACCTTCCCCACACACCACACGCATCTATAAAAAGAAAAAAATGAGATCAACCAAAGGACTTGATGCATGCATATACCCAATGGACTCAGACACCAGGAGAGTGAGGGCATGAGTAGTGGAGGGGGACAATGAGGGGATAATGACACATGCGTAATACCTTAATCGATAAAGAAAAAAAATTTTTTTTTAATGTTTTGCCTAAGTGGCAGCCCTGACCAACTTTAAAATCATTTTCACGAGAATTTTCAGCTGAAAATATTCAAGAACACCCTAATTATGAGCAATATCTTTATTTTTATAAAATTGATTGCCAATTGATTTTTTAATTAAATTCAAGATATTGTGGCATGTGGTGATGGTTTCCGTTTTGGACTTAACGGGTGAATAAGCACATACGCCATGCCAGAGATGGTGCTGGACAATGGGAGTACATTTGTGGACAGACAAGGTCCATTCATCATGAGGTTACAGCTAAGTAGGGAGAACATATAATAAAAAATAAAAATTGTGGAGAAAGACAAATACTGTATGATATCACTGATATGTAAACTCTATAAAAGCCAAACTAATAGAAACAGAGACTAGAATGGTGGTTACCAGGGGATGGGGATTTGGAGAAATGGGAAATGTGAGTCAAAAGATACAAACTATCAGTTAGGAGATGAGTTAGTCCTGGGGATGTAATGCACAACATGTGATTATAGATAATAATGCTTACAGAAATGATGCACTTGAATGTTGCTAGGAGACTAGATCATAAATACTCTCACCACAAAAACAAACAAACCGATCACTATGTGACATGATGGAGGTGTTAACTGCAGTGGTAATCATTTTGTAATATATAATTACTAGGGACTCGGTGCACAAAAATTTGTGCACTCGGGGGCGGGGTCCCCTCAGCCCAGCCTGTGCCCTCTTGCAGTCTGGAATCCCTCGGGGGATATCCACCTGCTGGCGTGCCTGGCCAGCCTGGGTGAGGGGCTGAGGGCTGTTTTCAGGCTGCCCACAGCTCCCATTGAACCAACGTCCCAGCTAGGCTGGTTGGAACCAGGTTTTTGGGGTTTATTTATCTTCTATAATTGAAACTTTGTTGCCTTGAGTGGAGGCCTAGGCAGGCAACAAAGCCTCCTGTTTGCTTCAGCTCCATGGCTTCTATAATTGAAACACTGTTGCCTTGAGCAGAGGCCCAGCTGACCTAGGCAGGCAGTTTCAACTCCATCACTGGTGCAATGAAAGCCTCCAGTTTGCTCTAGCTCCATGGCTGCTGGCCACCATCTTGGCTGGGTTAATTTGCATACAGCCTCTCTGATTGGCTAGTAGGCTTGGCTTGGCTGATGGGTGTGGCTTATGTGTCTCAGAGAGGTGTTAATTTGCATATTACTCTTTTATTAGATTATATATCAAGTAAATACCCTGTATAACTTAAACTTACATAGTGTTATATGTCAATTATATCCCAATCTAAAAAACTGTGCTACAAAATAAAATGACAAAATTCTATGGGATTATTAACTATGAAAACTAACCAAAACTAAGCCACCACCCATTCTTCCACTTCATTTCTCATATTTATTGGGTACCTTAGTAAGCTTTATGTGAGTTACTTAATTCAATACTCTCAATAGGCATAAAAACAAAATGCTATAATTATTTTCTATACCTTCATAAAGATACCGAGAATTAGGGTGGGGAAGTAATTTACTCAAGAACACAGTGTGGGAGCTTGGATTTGAACTCAGATTTGTCTAATTTCAAGACCCTGTCATCCATCCACCACAATGCTAGTGAGGAATTAGTGTGTCAGGTTCATTTTTCTAGTAGTAATATTGATGACTTTTATATTTTTCTTCCTTTTTGTTTTTCAAGTACCAACTTCTCCCATTCATTTATTATCTGTTCTTACTGAAAAAGTTGGCTAACCCCTATTCTACTTTCTAGTGCTATCCCTTGTGATTGATAACCTATAATTTTTACTTGGTATAATGTGTAATGTGAAGAAAATCAGAAACGGCAAAATATATGTAGGCTAGAGGGTGAAAGTGTAACCCGAAGATCTTCCTGTGGTGCTCCATCTCTGGTTCTTTGTTAACTGTTAGGTAAGTACATGCATAATTCTTATTTGCCCTTCTATATAATGCTTTTCTACTTTCTCAGAACCTAAATTTTTCACAGTAAAAAAAAATTACTATGCCCTTCATATCTTTAGGGTTTTCCATTAAGTGTATTTGTTATTCTGGGATTAGTGATTCAGGTTTAAAGTAACTCTACTGCAGGCATCCTTAACAAGGTATCAATTTTTTCCCTATATGACATACAAAAATAATGGCTGTGCCTGTACAATCTATAACATAAACCTCCAAAATGAAGTTGTATACCACTCCATCTTCCCTGGACCTCTTTCCCTATGTTCTCTCAGTTTCTTTCTTATTCTCCTTCCTCACTCCTCTTACTTCCCCCGCTTTTATAATTTGTTTTTATCAAATGTGTACATTATATGCAAGATATTCTAACATTTTGAAAAATAGTTTTCCTCTATTGTTTATATCTGATTAAGGTCTAAATAATTTTAAAAATGTAATAGAGTCACTCTATGAGCAGGGACAGTTTGTATAGTCAGAGTCGCCGGCCCACTTGTGGATTAGCAAACACAGGGCAGTGGAGAGTCTACCTCGCGGCCCCTTTCCCTGCCAGTCCTGAGACAGTGCCTCCCTATTATACTTTAGCATTATCTTCAAATTTCAGTGCAAAATTATTAGAAGGGTTTTTTCAAATTTGTACATGAATGCACATGAGACCAGGTAGAAAAAATGTCAATCAATTCTCAGGAATACAGAGAGCTGAGGATGTGCTGCAGCATTAGTAGAAACTTATGCTACATCTGCATAGTCACTAAAATATACTAAGAGTGAGAAGGCAGTACATTAAAGTTAGGAGAGACAATATTAGAAGGGAGAGCTGAGAGAAGTTATAAGACATATGTAGATCCAATTCTAGACTGAGACAGCCTAAAGGGTAGCATCAAATTGCTAAAAAATTATTTTAAACTAATGCCCAGGTGCACTGATTCATGCACATTGAAAGGAAATTAATTAGAAGAATTATTTTAAAATTGCTATTTGCCCTTTCTCTATAATAGAAGTGTTAACCAATTCATGATTGATAATGACAGATTGAAACACATGTGTGCGATTGGTGCTAGTGAGAACTTTACATGTATCGTGCGTGTGTGAGTCAATGTTTATTTTTAAACTAGAGGCCTAAAGCGCAAGAGGGTGCACCACCTCCCGCTATGCAAGGAGGCACCCTGTGGGGGGCTGGGACCTGCACCTGACTCAGCATAGCGCCGATGGGCCTCAGCATTGTGTCCGTGGGGGTGGGGAGGGGTTTTGTGTGTGGGGGGGGTGTGCTCTGAGCCACACAGCGGCTGCTCTGAGCACTCCCCTGGTCACTGCATTGTGTCTGCTGGGGTGGGGGCAGGCACTTCTGTGTGTGGTATCTCCACTCCAGCCTGCCCCCAGCAGCAGCCTCTCTGTTCATTGTGTCACCACGTTGATCTGCTCCCAGCCCTAGCCTCCCTGTGGCTGCTGAGGTGGGAGTGGCACACAGTTCCCTCCTGCCCATTTGCACATGCAGCTCCTCCTGAGCAGTTGTGATGCTTGGCTAATTAGCATATTTCCTGTTTATATATATACTAGAGGTTGAGTGCACAAAAATTTGTGCACTCGGGGTGGGGGGGTGTCCCTCAGATTGGGCCTAAGCTGGCAGTCAGACATCCCTCTGGAAGCCCAGGAGCCCTCAGGGGATGTCCACTTGCCAGCGGGGAGCAGGCCTTAGCAGTTGGACATCCTTAGCACTGTGCTGGCAGCCATCAGCCTGGCTTGTGGCTGAGCAGAGCTCCCCCTGTGGGAGCACACTGACCACCAGGGGGCAGCTCCTGCATTGAGCGTTTGTCCCCTGGTAGTTAGTGTGTGTCATAGTGACCAGTCATTCCCAGTTGTTCTGCTGTTAGGGTCAATTTGCATATTACCCTTTTATTATATAGGATATATAGATTATCAGTGCATGTCATATGTACTGGCCAGTAGGTCAGATGGTTAGATGGACATATGGTCTGTCACTTAGCCTTTTATATATATGTGTGTGTGTGTGTGTATACATATATATATATATATATATATATATATATATATATATATATATATTATTTTTCCCTTTTAGACTATCATAGTCTTACATATCTGAAAAAAAAACACATACTCAAACTCAAGGCAGTTTCTTAAATTTGCAGTTATTTATATAATCTGTACCAGATTCTACTCTTTTATCTTTAAAATATAATAAAATGATATATATTACATTTAGGTTTCCACAATAAAAATTGCAAAGCATTTTTGGATATATTTCAGAATATTTTGGAAACCTTGGTCAGGTTTTAAAAACTCTAAGTTTCCCACTAAATATCTAACTCAAGTAACATTTCCAAATCTCTGTTTCCTTGTCTATAAAAGGTTGGGATTAGACCATGCCATTTCTAAGGACCCTTTAAGCCTTGAAATTCTATGATTCTGATTATATGAAATACAGATAATCTGTGTTCTTATACTGAGCACTATGTCAAGCAGCAAGAATTAAAAATATATCTGTGACTTTAAAAAATAATGATTTGAGTGCAGCTCTAAGTAAGATTTAAAAAAAACAACAGCAACATCAACAAAAACAACACTGGCATGAGTCCAGCAGAGCCTCTTTTATTTCTGAAATGATGGTACCACTTTGGCATATTGTCTGTAGTTCCTCTTGTTATGGAGGAAACAGAGAAAAGGCAACGGTCAAACATATAAGCAGAAAGCAGAATTTAAATGTGGAAAATAATTTGTGTATGGAATTTAGTCCTGGGGGAAACAAGGATTTGAAAGGAGTTGCATTCTATACTTTAAAGGATGCATAATTTTTTATGAGTATTTTAATAAACACTTATAAATAGCATGTTATATTATTCTTCATAATAATTACATGTACCATGACTCCTTTCTAATATCTAGTCATTAACTTAGCTGCCATTGCCAAGGTCATATATAATTGAACTGAAAATGTTAAACACATTTCTCATCTATCCAATTAAAAGGAGAGGATTGTTCAACACTGGTAGGAGTGCCTTTGAGGAACTTTTTATCTCTATGATACTATGTGCAAGTACTGAACTGAATATTTGAATGCATTCTAACAGGCAGGAATTATTATAATACACGATACGCAAAGATTATTTTGGCCTGTAAGCTAATTCACAACAACACATAAAATTCTTAAGAAAACCATGTGCAAAGATTCTCATTTAATCAAAAGATTTTGACTTTAATTCTTTAAGACTTATTGCATGAGATAAACATACTGAGGCTCATTTTTCTCTAAGTTTTACCTGTTTTTCTTGGTTATAAGTCATAGTCAGCCATCATTTCTCTCACTTGTTGGTATTTCTAGAGCTGATTCAGTGTAGGTGGGTAGTTTGAAGGATCATTATTGTATAAGTCTCATTAAGTGACTACAACCCCAGGATACCAGGACCAAGGAGGTAAAGTGTCCAGAGATAAATAGTTTTATAAACATAAGAAGACAGAATAGTATATAGCTGGCATGAAATGCTAGAGAATCTAAATCCAAGACACCCTTCAGGTAAAACCAGCCTGCCCCCACCCATGCACCAGGCCCCTATCCTATGTAATAAAAGGGTAATATGCAAATTGACCTTAGCCCCTATCCTATGTAATAAAAGGATAATATGCAAATTGACCCTAACAGCATAAAAACTGGGACTGACTGGTCACTATGACACACACTGATCACCAGGGGGCAGACGCTCAATGCAGGAGCTGCCCCCTGGTGGTCAGGGCACTCCCACAGGGGAAGCTCTGCTCAGCCACAAGCCAGGCTGATGGCTGCCAGTACAGCGGTGGCGGGAGCCTCTCCCGCCTCCTCAGCAACACTAAGGATGTCCGACTGCAGCTTAGGCCTGCTCTCCACTGGCAAGTGGACATCCCCTGTGGGCTCCTGGGCTGCCAGAAGAATGTTTGACTGCCAGCTAAGGCACGATCCCCTGGAGAACGGGCCTAAGCCAGCAGGTGGACATCCCCCGAGGGGTCCCAGACTGTGATTGGGCACAGGCCGGGCTGAGGGATTTTTGTGCACCAAGCCTCTAGTAGATGATAAACAAATAAGTATTATGAAGTTATTTATAAGAAAAGTATACTCTAAAAAGAATAAAAGAAACAAAAAGAGAAAAAACTAAACAAAAAAAAAGTGTACTCTGCAGACCAGTTTGCTGCCTCTGTTACATTACTGCATCTATTATTAATATCTGTATCATTCAACATGCTTAATACAATGTCTTGCAAATGTGAATACTTAATATAACATGTCTGTTGAGGTCTGAAATGCTTGGGCACCATTGATCAGAACTGTAGAATATCAAATAAAAACTTAAGGAATCTTATATTCACTCAATAAATTATTATGTGTGCCAGGCACAATTTTTGCACTCGTGCTACATCAATAAGCAGAATAAAACAATATAAAACAACACTATGCCCTTGCAAAGAATGTTCTAGTGAGCTTAGAACCTCAACTAACCCATTTTCCCATCTTATGACTCTATATTCCCCAGATAGATAATATTCTGGATGTAGGAAACAATAAGTTGGAGGCAGGAAAATACATCTGTGTATTCAAGCATAATGGTAGCACAAGGGATCAATGCAAGTGAAGGATAGAAAGTACATTTTGGGACTAAATTTGAAGAGGTCAAAAGAAGGAATGTCCAACAGATTCAGAACTAACTGTAACCAAAATATAAGGAGTTAATTTTAGTTTTGAGACATCAAATAATATAACCTTGTTGAAGAAGATGAACGTTAGTAAAGGTGGATAGAAACATGAAGAAATAGAGTGGGGAAACATAGGAGTAGAGACCCCTGGTTAGAAGATTATCATAGAGGCTGGAGTGTGAAGCATCAAGGCCTAACTTATTGTGGGACAGAGTGGCTGGAAAGGAAGACTTAGGTGGGAGGGAAGTTCACAGTGGAATTGATGGGAATCAGTTACAGACTGGGTTAATCAATGAAAAAGAAAGTAATGCTGTTTTGATCTCAGGTAGCAGAAAGAATTATAATGTCATTAAAAGTAATGAGTAAGTCAAGAGGAAGAATGGATAGGGTTATTTTTCTAGTATATAGGGGATGTCAGGATATATATATATATATATATATATATATATATATATAATATATATATATATCTTAACTAATAAAAGTGAAATATTAAAATTAACCGTTTCTCTGGGATGGGGGTAAGCCACGCCCACCAGCCAATCAGAGCTTCTATATGCAAATTAGCCCAGCCAAGATGGTGGAGGCCGCAGCCCCGGTGTGCCTTGGCCTGCGGATGCCTTCCCAGGCAGGAGCCTGGTGGGGGGGGAGGCGGGGACCAGGCGGCTAGACCCCGCGGCCCCCACCCGGGAGGCCATGGGGTGGCCAGCACCACCCCAGCCTCGGTTTCCCAGGCGGGTGGCCCATAGGGTCAGTGGGAGCTGTGGCCGGCCTGAAAACTGCCCTCAGCCCCTCACCCAGGCTTGCCACACCCCCTGGGGTGAGGGTCTCCACTGGGGAGCTTGGCCAGCTTGCAAACAGACATTGGCCCTTCACCCAGGCTGGCCAGGCACACCAGCAGGTGGACATCCCCAGAGGGGTCCCAGACTGGGAGAGGGCACAGGCCAGGCTGAGGGACACCCCCCCCCCCGCCAGTGCACAAATTTTGGTGCACCGGGCCCCTAGTATATATATGTATATTACATTATTATTGGAAAGTCACAGTATACTTGGCGGTGTAATATAGGAGTGGCTGAGGGGCACATCTGGTTAGAAGGGCTAGGGGACTTGCATTCCATAACAAGTACACTATATTACTTTACCTTTACAATTGTCATAATCTCAATCGTATGAAAAATGTAGATTATCTTCAGATGCTTTCGCATGAATAAGAGCCACCATTAACTGACTACAGAGTGTCTTATAAATTCCAGATATGGATGTTATCAGACATCTAAAAATGCGTGTATTTAGGATCTATGGAGATACACGAAGAAATTAAAACTTGACTAAAGACTAAAACAATAAAAATAACAAAGCAGATTAAAAATATTTTAGCAATTAAAAAGTATAATTATTAAGATAAAATGTTTAACCATATAGATTAATATGTTCAAATCAGTTATTAAATAGTTACAAATCTATGTAAGCAAAAAATAAAGTTGAATTAAACAAGAAATTTATGACTCATGTCCACAGGGTGCATAGCATAGTGGATTCTTTGTGCTCTAAATTCTGTGTCACTTTTTAGCCTTATTTATTTTCTCTAGACATAGAGAATTCTTGGACTTCTTGAACATTTTCTCACTGCTTTTATCTACATACTTACATATCATACTGGTTGTTATTTTGTAAATATGATTACATGTCTTTTATGCTGAACCCTGAAGTCTGATGGCAGGAAAAACATCTTACAAATTAATCTTTTATTTCTTATTAATATTTGGTGCAATATACAATTTGTATTAAAGAATGTTTGTTCAAATACATTAAATTCTCCAATTTTCAATTTATTCACATTTTTAATCATGTTATCAGTTCTATCTGTCTGTCCTTCAACCTTTTTCCCCATTTTGATGAGTAGTGAGAAAAATTATTAAAATAGTAACTTCCTGGAGGTTGAGCATGTGCTTTTTTGGATTAAAAAAAATTTTTTTTTATTGATTTCAGAGAGGAAGAGAGAGGGAGAGACAGATAGAAACATCAATGATGAGAGGGAATCATTGATTGGCTGCCTCCTGCATGCCCACTCCTGGGGATCAAGCCCACAACCGGAATTGAACCCAGGACCCTTTAGCCTGCAGGCCTACACTTATCTACTGAGCCAAACTGGCTTGGGTGCTTTTTTGGATTTTAAAAGCATGATCCTCTTGAAGTTAGCAACATTATCTACCTGAAAATTAGAGGACCAGAACATTTTATTCTTTGTTAAATTGTTTTACATAACTGCTTGTGTTTTGCAAAGTGTTTATTTTATTTTGTTAATCTATATTTCCTGGGATTATTAATTTCCTGGAAAACATAAAAATATAAAAATACCTGAGACAGATCTTACATTTAATGACTTCTATTAGCATAAAATAACCAAACCTTACACTAATATTACAGTTTGATTTTAAAACTTATGACTTTCGTAAAGTACCCATTTATCTTATTATTTATACATTCACTCAGTATTTATGTCTAAATATTTAGTGTGGTAAATTCAAAGCCAAAACACTAAAAAATACCTTTAATCTTACAATACTTTCAGTAAGAAGAGAAAAGTAAATTTTTTTTTTACTTAAAAAATGCAGAAAAGAAGAGTCAAACATCCAGACACAACATTCAGTGGAAGAATGTTCTAATATTTTTTAAGCAATTTTTTCATTGTTATTTGTGTATCAGTTGTTTTAGTAGCTAGCTAGTGAAAAATAATTCAATATGTACTCTTAGGCTTTACTTATTTTGCATTTCTGTTGCTTTGATCTTTTGCCATTCTGACCAATGTTACTCGTAGAATTATTAGACTAAGCTTTGGGTAGTTGATTTTTATAAATTAAACCCTAAGAGATTTATGAAATCATAAAAGAATTGATAGGAATGCAGCCTTTATTAAGATGCACTACAGTGACACATATATTTCACTGTTTAGACTAAAGGACATTCCAAGCAGACAAGCTTATACTTTGACAGTAGTTAACTTTCATGCTTCGATAACTCTCCTAATAGACCATCATAGCGAGAGACTTACATCTCCATAGTTCAGACTACAGCAGAGAGGAGTTCAATGCTGAAAACCTGCTTCCATCACTTCCATAATACACAATATCACCATCCCTATTCTCTATATGAGAATGAACAATATCCCCTAAAATGTGGAAATGGTGTTGATATTATTTAAGTAATTAAATTAATAGAGATCCTTATAATACAGGAATTATGGGGGGATTAAATAATTTATAGTGGTGCTAGATAATATAAAATACATAATTCTAGTCTTTTTAAAGTGGTATATGTAAATTTTTATATGCTTATATAGTTATTTCATATATGAACTATGTACTTTTATTCCTAAGTTTATTAACAAAGTGTAGAACTGTCCCTAATTTTATTATTTGATGAAACACATGTATACATGTTATATGTGTAGTATACACTCATACACACATTTTTGTACATAGACATTTTCACTTTTGTTAAAAGTCTAATATGGCTTATTGCCTTTTCATTTCAGTAATGTTAGTTCAGTGCATAAAGAGCTATACTATATTATTGTTTTATAGTTTTCTATTTGCTATAAAACTAGGATATATATATATATAGTATATATATATACTATATATATATATATATATATATATATATATATATATAGTATTTATATAGTATTTATCATTTTACATCTCTTCCTGGATTTTTCTTAATTTATTGAAGAATAATTTACACTATTATTCCATATTGTGCCTTAATTTACACTATTTTATGGTAAAATGAGTGCATATTATTCAAGCATCAGTGGTTTGACTGATATAATCCTAAAATATGTTAAACTGTTGAATAGAAACTAATAACATGTTTTGCTGGCTAGTATGGTACCTGTCATAACATAGGCTTGACATCCTGTTATAAAATTAATAAAGTAGGTAGTATTTTATCTTTTTATTCCTGTTTCCAAATGGGATAAGGTAAGCCATATCCATATCTAATATAATAAAAGAGAAACATGCAAATTGACCATTACCACCAGCCAATCAGAGTGGCTGTATGCAAATTAACCCGGCCAACAGCCATGGAGCTAGAGCAAACCAAAGGTTTCTGTTGTAACTGCCTGCCTAAGGTGGCTGAGCCTCTGCTCACGGCGACGCCCACCAGCCAATCAGAGCTGCTGTATGCAAATTAACCCAGCCAAGATGGAGGTTGGCAGGGCGGCTCTGCACTGGGAGCCTCCACAGCCGGCCGGCATAGCTGTACCAGGTGTGTCAGCTCAGTGGGAGGGGGGGTCTGGCCTGGGGCCTCCTCAGGGCATCCAGGAGCACCTGTTCCGGGTCCACTGCCTGGCTCCACCCCCTGGGGGCCTCCCCGGGCATGCAGGAGCATGGGGCCTCTGCAGGGTGTGCAGGAGCAGCTGTCCTGAGTCTGCTGCCTGGCTTTGCCCCCCAGGGGCCTCTGCGGGACATCCAGGAATGCCTGTCCTGGGTCCACTGCCTGGCTCTGCCCTGGGGGCCCACGCAGGGTGTCCAGGAGCACCCGTCCAGGGTCCGCTACCTTCATCCGCCCCCCAGGGGCCTCCACAGGGCATGCGGGAGCGTCTGCTGCACAGTGTGGAGAATCCGAAGCCAGTTCACTGCCCAGCTCCACCCCGGGTGTGTTTGCTCAGTAGCAGGGCCCCACTGGGGGATTCTGCACCAGCGTCCGCCCCTGGCTTGCCACCCAACTCTGCGCCAGGTGTGTCCCCTCAGCGGTGTGGGCCCACCAGGCATGTGCAATTGTGGGCCCTCCAGTGGGAAACGTCCAGGCCTGCACTCACCAGCCTTCCCACCCCCCAGTGCATGAACCCTGAAGGGGCTGTGGGCAGCCTGAAAATGGCTCTCAGCTCCTGACCCAGGCTGGCCAGGCATGCCAGCAGCTGGACATCCCCCCTGAGGTGTCCCAGACTGCAAGAAGGCACAGGCCGGCCTGAGGGACACCCAACCCCCGAGTGCACAAATTGTTGTGCACCAGGCCCCTAATATATATATATATATATATATGCCTGAGGGACACCCAACCCCCGAGTGCACAAATTGTTGTGCACCAGGCCCCTAATATATATATATATATATATATATATATATATATATATATATATATATATATATATATATATAATGGGTACTTGGTTAAACTGTACCATTGTTGGGGGTGTTTTTAGTATTGAAAAAAAAATTATATGACTTTCTTCTCCTGGAATCTAAATAGTTGCCATATGGTGAAATACAGTGGGATATTATGAAAAATGCTAAGTCTACTAAATACCTTTTTACTGAGGCACTACATTTTCTTTCCTCAAAGTATTGACTTTTAGAGAATATTTGGTTTAAGTTTAGATGTGATCAGAATTATATAGTGACTTTATTTTTATCCCACAATGCTTTAAAATAAGGATTGATTCACAAGACCGATGCCAACATCATGCAGTGGAAAGTGCAAGTTAAACAGAGCAGAGTTCTGTTCTCAGTTCTAAATCTTACTTATGTAGAATAAGTTTCTAAATGGTCCAACGTTTAGTTCCCTCAAGTATAAAATAGGAATCATTAGTACTTATTCTTAGAATGTTTTCAGAGTTTCTGGAGTTAATAGTCTCACTTTTGCAAATACCACTTATTAGTTTATTAGAGCTGCCATAACACAGTACCACACACCGAGTGACTTAAACAACACACATGCATTTTCTCACAGTTGTTTAGGCTAAACATCCAAGATTAATATGTAAGCACTGTTGGTATCTTCTAAGACCTCTCTCCTTGGCCTATAAATTGCCATCTTCTTCCAGAGTCTCCCATGGTCTCCACTCTGTGAGTCTCTTTTCTAATCTTTTCTATAATGAAAGACACCAGCCATATTATAAATAACTAGGGGTCCAGTGCACAAAATTCATGCATGGGGGGAGGGTGGGGGTCCCTCAGCCCAGCCTGCCCCCTCTCACAGTCTGGAACCCCTCATTGGATGTCCTATGATGGCCCCAGTCTGCCAGGTGCCTTGTGTGTGTGTGTGTGTGTGTGTGTCGCCACTAGGGACCTGCCCCAGCCGCATCTGAGGCTTGGAGCAGTCCTCCTGTGTGTGTCTACCTGCTAGGGGCCTGCCTCCAGGCACACCGTGGCGGCTTGGAGCAGGCACCCCTCTATGTTGATCTCTCAGACTCTTGCCCTCCCCTGCATGTTGTTCTCTTTTTTTGAGCTGTGACCAGGGCTGGGTGCTGTCTGCCTCCCAAGCTTGCCTACTTCCCACCTTCCTCCAGCCACCAGAAAGCAGGGAAAACTCCGTCTCGTGGTAAGGCCAGCCTTTTCCTGCTCCCTGATCCCGGGAAGGGACCTGGGAAGCCTCTAAGCAGGCCCCCAGCCCCCAAGAGCTTGCTTTCTCACTCCCCAGTGCCCCCCAAAGGGCCTGGGGAGCCGCCAAGCAGGCCGCCGACTCTTTCCCACTCACCTGTCCCCTGCTGCCTTCCTTTCCCACTCCCCAGTGCCACCAAGGGGTCTGGGGACCCGCCAAGCAGGACCCCGACCCCTGCAGCCTTGCTTTCCTGCTCCCCGGTGCCCTGCAAAGGGCCTGGGCAGTCGCCAAGCAGGCCGAGACCCCCCGCCGCCTCTTTCCTGCTCCCCGTCCCGCTGCCTTGCTTTCCCACTCCCCAGTGTCCTGCAAGGGGCCTGGGAAGCCCACCAAGCAGGCCACTGATCCCCTGCTGCCTCTTTCCTGCTCCCTGATGCCCCTCCAAGGGCCTGGGCAGCCTGCAAGCAAGTCACCGACACCCTGCCACCTCTTACCCGCTCCCCGGTGCCCCGCAAAGGGCCTGGGGAGCCGCCAAGCAGGCCGCCAACCCTGCAGCCTCTTTCCCACTCACTGGTCCTGGGTCCTGCGCTGTTCTGCCCTGCAGCCGCTCTGTGCACTCGGGAGGTCCTTCAGCCCAGCCTGTGCCCTCTCACAGTCTGGGACCCCTCTGGGGATGTCCACCTGCTGGCGTGCCTGACCAGCCTGGGTGAGGGGCTTTAACGCTTCCCACAGCTTCCATTGACCCAATGTCCCAGCAAGACTGGCTGGATGCAGGTTTCTGAGGTTTGTTTATCTTCTATAATTGATACTGTTCCTTCAAGGCGAGGCCTAAGAAGCTTCCTCTCTGCTTCACCTCGTGGGCATCTATAATGAAACAATTGTTACTCTTAGGTCAGGCCTGCTGTTTCCTTCAGCTCCCAAGGATTCTATGATTTATACATTGTTGCAAACATGTTGCAAGTGTGTTTTGCTTTGAGGCAAGGATAAGTGAGCCAGCGCGCAGACAGTTTCACTTTCACTCCTGCTGCAATGGAAGCTGCCGTTTACTCCGTGAGTGGCAGCCGCCATGTTGGCTGGGCTAATTTGCATACAGTCGCTCTGATTGGCTGTTGGGCGTCCCGAAGAAACAGTCAATTTCAATATTACGCTTTTATTAGTTAAGATGCCCACACCAAAGACCTTATGTAAATATCTAAAAATCTTTGAAGTTCCTATCTCCAGATACATTCATATCACTGAGGTACTGGCAATTAGTTAGGACTTTAACATATGAATTTGGAAGGTTCACAGTTTAGTCAATAGCACCACCTCATACCAAATCAAACATGTTAACTATTTTCTGAAATGTTTTTGAATTCATTTTAGATTCAAAGGAAGTTGCAAAGATAGTGCTGAGAAATTTTGTAAATGTGTGCATCTTTCATTCAAGTTCTCCATATAGTTACATCTTACATATTTATAGTACAACTAGAGGCCCGACGCACAAAATTCATGCATGGGTAGGGTCCCTAGGCCTGGCCGGCGGTCAAGGCCAATCTGTGGGGCAACTGGCAGGGCAGTTGAGGGAATTCCCACTGGCACCCGCCTTGGCTGGCCTGTGGTCTGTGGACTGGGGACAGCTCCTGCATTGAGCATCTGCCCCTGGTGGTCAGTGCACATCATAATGAGCAGTCGTTCCACCAGTCATTCAAGTCTTTAGGTCGATATGCATATTAGGCTTTTATTATATAGGATATCAAAAACAGAAATGTATATTGGTGCAAAGCATGTCTGCTGTTGTATGTAATTGTATCACATGTTTAGATTCACATAAACATCACAATCAACATACAGAACTAGGCTATCATCACACAGATCTTCCTTATTCTACCCATTTATAATCACACTGATCCATCCTTCCCCCTTAACCACTTCCACTTGTAACTCCTGTCAACCACTAATCTGTTTCCTGTCTCCACAGCAACTTGATAGATTTTAAAGTATTATACTGAGTAGAAAAAGTAATCTTAAAAGGTCACATATTATCTGTTGCCCGTAAAGTGGTATAATTTCAGCATCAATAAAAATATTAATTGGTTAAATACCAAACATTTTATAATCCATAAATTTGTCATAACAAAGAATAAAATAATTTTAGAAGTAAAAAAAAAATAAACGTTCAATTCCTGGCTTCTTTGGAGGATGCTAGTGAACTAACTTTGTATTCTGAAATGTAGTAAATAAATGTGGGGGAAGAGGGGAAGCCAGCATTTCACCTGATATTCATAAAAACTGTAACCAAATAGTAGGTAAGATTACATTCTCCTTTGTAGATATACTCTAGTTAATGACGAAGGAATGACAAAATTAGAAAAATCATAATACCCTGCGAACCCTTAATGAAATAGCAGATTTAGACAATGATCATCAGTTGCTATTGTTAACATCACAAAAAAGAGAGACATCTGGGCATTACATGACTCTTGATGGAAGAACAAAGTCCCACCTATGAAGTAGTCTTGTCCCAGAAATCAAACCTGAACAAAGTTAAGCCTATTCACAAGTTTATATAAAATGTAAAAGACAAGGAACATATTAAATGAAGATACAGAATGCAATTCTTAAAATCTAGAAATGAAAAACTCTATGTGACAAGTTTTTCCGTATTTTGAAAAACAAATATTAAAAGGAAAAAAAAAGGAAGGCATAACTATAGATTGAAATTAGCTTTAAGAGGTATATACATTTTATATGCAATGTATGCAGCTTATTTGGTCAGTCAATAAAACAAACTTTAAAAAATGTTCGAACTAATTTGGAAAATTGGACCGTGACATAGATATTTGATATTAAAGGCATTAGCACATTTGTTTCACTGTAATTTTGGTATTATGGTGGTTGTTTTTTTAAAATACCAACCACTCTCAGTGCAACTGGGATCAGCCTTGATCTATCAGTAACTATAAAATTCTATCCCCATTTAGGGGAAAATAGCCTCCAAAAACCATGACACTTGAACCCAGAACCTACAGAAAACCTTGGCCCTCAATACAATGTCAATGTTCACCAAGTTCTGGGACTGCAGTTGTGGGTGTGACAGGAAGAATAACTATATACCCTTTCCTCAGGGTAACATTTCTCATTATATTTACCTGGAACACATCCCTATAAGTTACTCTACAGAAAAACACAGAGATTTGAAAACCAACGGTGTAATTAAGGCCATAATAACTTCTGAAATACGAAAACTTTAAAATTTGACATTATTCAATGATTCCCCAAATGATTTGACCCCGGAACTTTTTTTTTTTTTCATTTTTGTTATTAATATCTTGTGGAACTAACTTTGGGAAAGCAGTTTTAGATATTATACCGCTCCCAATATAAAGAGAGGGAAAAGAAGTTGCTTGCCTTGCCCCTGTCATTCTGTCATGGTTGGCTGGATTTCCAGCTCTGGCCAGATGTCAAGAAAAAACTTAAATGTCAAAATGTAAAAATTCATCTTGTATTATGGACAGTTTAATCTTGACAGTGACAACCCGCATGCATGAAAGGTAGGCATCTTGTCTAAAAAGTGAGCAAGACATAATATTAACTTGTAATTGTTACATCTGACTTTCTGAAACTGCTCAATCTGTTAAAACAGAACCTTTAGGTGTGGGTTTTGCTAGGGGCTTATCGATGTTTCCACTGGCAGGCACTTTGTTCTTCCTCTGATTTGTATGTCATTCTTTCACTGTCAGTTCATCTACTTTATCCATCCATTATTATTCCATTCATTTCCTGGGATTAGATTTGTTTTGTGCATTGGGCATTCCCAGGGGAAAGACCCCTGAAAATACAGACATGTGTTACAAATCTACCCTAAAGTTTATGGTGTTCTGGGGTTGGGAGCTTGAGGTCCCTAAACTAGCTGTAACTGCCATAACGATGCTTAATGTGCAGTTTAACAAGGAGGAGACAGCTGAAGCTACCCTCAGGATCCACAGCGGCCTTGACTAGTACCCTGGCATCTTCAGTTATATAAATAGATTACTTTAGCGGTGTGTCGTAGACTAGGACCATTAATTCACAGTCACATAGGAAACATGGCCACTGCCTGATACCCAGGGATGTAGGCAGGAATTGTGCAAGAGAACCCTGAATCAAGCATCGCTTGATACCAACTGTGTGAGACTCAGGTCATTCACCTGACTTGAGCATTGGCCTCCTCAAACGGGGATCAAGATCCATGTTTTCCTTTGCTGTGCTTACTCCTGAACGTTTTTGAGGTAATAGTACGTAGAAATGCGACAGTACCTATTAAAGTTCTTTGTAAACTGAGAAGGTTTTATGTGTGGAGTTTTATTTAATTTAGTTCATCCTAACTTATTAGATTTTCAAACTTTACAATGTGGCTTTTAACATTTGAGAACATATGAATCATTTGTGAGCTGGCTGTTCATGTCCTGACTTGTAATTTCTCCTGTGAGTGCTTTGCACATATCTATATGTTATAACATGTCATGGACTCTTACCATATATATTTCTATTGAAATAATTTGAAATTATTCCACCAAAGAATATTTAACAAAGTTTTAAATTCAAATGTTTTATTAAAACCAAAATTAAAGAAAACTATTATTCTCACATAATTTACAGAATTATATGAGACTTCATACAAGGGAATTCATGAGGTTTATTATATTTTAATTTGCTAACATTATAGTGTTGTCATGTTAAAGATGTTTATGTGACATACGGCAGATATGTTACTAATGTCAATAGATAAAACTCTACTTTTTTTTTTCAAACAGCTTAAGGGCCAGCTCCACACTATATAGTAAGAATCATATTAACACATTAGATTTTTTAATTGCTTATCATTATAAACACTTTATAAAACAGAACTCAGTTTATGGTAGAGCAACAAACAATAATTCACCTTAAATACCAGAGCAGCCTCACCTTTTCTCTTCTCTCTCTCTCTCTCTCTCTCTCTCTCTCTCTCTCTCTCTCTCTC
>PVJC01026580.1:0-23742 GCA_004026665.1 Murina feae
GGAGGGAGGGAGGGAGGGAGGGAAGGAGGGAAGGAAGGAAGGAAGGAAGGAAATTTTTTGGCTTTGATTGAGAGCATTTTTATACATGATTGATTTTACTGTCACAATCCATAGCATTTCACTGACAGGGGATTTCATGTGACATCAGAAATCAACCAACCATACAACTGATGATGTCATTTGCAGTTTACACTAAACAACTGTCATTGGTTAAAGCCTTAAAAGTTTCATTTCCTATGTATTCTTCACTGCTCCACAGTCTATAATCTTTGCTATTTTCATTGGCATCATGATTATTTGTTAATGTATGTCAAATTTCATTTCACCAGTTATAACCTATTTTTAACAAATTACTAAAAACCATCAAGTTAAATGTTTTAGAAAAATAATATATTTATTAAACATATTAGAAAATATATGAAGAATTCTGCCCTTGATGTTTTGATAAAATTCCATCCAATTTTATTAAAACTTTGTAACTTTACATGTTCATAAGGTCTTTTAAATGCGACATTTTTGTGATAACTTGTTACCCTTAAAAATAACCCTAAAGATGAACTAATTCATATACCAAAATAGGGTAGGTAATACAATACTTCTGAATTACTTTACATAATATAATTTTTTCCCAAATCACAGATGTTACTAAAAGGGGGAAAATGTTCTTTAAATTCTTCATCATGATCTTTTTTTCCCTGAAAATCCTTTTTTCCCCCTTCTCTACAAAGGCAATGTGAATAGGAGTAAAAGAAGACAAAACTTGACCTTTTGTGATCCCAGCATTAATGGGTCTGTTCATAATTCAATCTATGTGTGTGTGGGAGCAACCATGTGGAAATATAGAGGCTCGAAAGACATAAAGCCTTTCTCTTTAAACATTATCTGGCCCTATCAGTCCCATTCACAGGAGAAGGCTTACGTATGCATATGTTGAAAAAATGCACCGTCTCATTGTGCCGTGGAGAGCCTACACGTTCTACCCTCGCTCTCTGTGGAAATGCTGCACGGAAGTGACACTTGTTCAGAATTTGAGAGAGAGAGAAATGAGCAGAAGACAACAACAACAACAACAACAACAACAACAACAAAAACACCCTGAGTATTTGAAGGAGGAAACAAACTAAATTTCTGAAAGAATGTAAATGCACACCTGTCTATAAATATACATGTAGGTTTTTGCATAACATGTAGGGCAGTTTGGTCATGTTTTCTGATACATTCATGCAACTCTTGAATTTAATTATAAGTCTCAAGATGATTCAGAATCATTACATAATATTTTGTTTGTAATCATTCTAAAATGTATACATACTGAAGTTGTACATTCTGGGCCATATATTCCGAATACTGTACTTCAGCTACAGTGAATGACTCCTGGAGAAGCTCCTGGATTTTATAGCGATGAGATCAAAGTTCAGCTGTCTGCCTGAATTCTATGTGGCCTTGGGTCCAACTGTGTTAGTAAGGAGGACCCTAGAGCACTTTGCACTGAACTGTCACTTGAAATCAGTACTAAGGGCAGCAGCCTCTATGTTGGGAATGTCATCTTGGCATGTCACATGCAGCCAGGATGGGCTCAAAGCCAGGTGAGTACTTGAACTGAAGACCAAGAAACTTTCCAATTCACAACATAATTAAGAAGAACCAGAAAGGGGCAGGGAGATGAAAATTAGTATTTTAAACTTCCTAAAATCTCTTCTTTGTTTTAGGCCCAAGAGTACAATGTTTTTCAGATTAAAAAGTGAACATAATCTATACTTGAATGATTAAAGATGAGAAAAGATGGGGATCTGTGAGAATAATTCAGTATCTTTTGATTTGGACATGGCAGTGTAACTACAAGGAAACCTAATGTGTGTACCACCTCTTGTTTCCACCACTTTGATTATTCTAAACTTTCTAAGTCTTCTAGACTACTGCTAGGAAGTAGATCTATCTTATTTCCTGCCATAGATCCCTTATGTGCTGACTTTAGGCTTAATTCAAGAGTCTAACATCCCCATCTACACATGAGGAAAGAGGTGATTAAACACAGAAATATTTTAAATGTCTTTATCACCCACTTGACTATGTTGATGGCAATGAGGATAATGTCAACTCTACCTTTTGAGGAAGCAATAGAATGCTTCACTGACCTCTAACTACTGGAGCATAATTGTCCAAGGGTCCCAGCTACTGTGCTCTGAAATCCATCACCAAGTTGGTACCAATGGCTGAGAAGGCCAAGTCACATGACTTCTCTGTTAGACAATTTTGGCTCAAGGATACACCACCAGCTTTGCGGAAACTTCCTTAGACTTCACTACAGCCTGGGATGCTTCCACCCAGTCTTCCTTTCTTCTTTCTTTCCTGGTGCTCAGATATGTCTCCCAGCATCACCCATAGCTCTCCTCATGTTCTCTCATAGGTATTTCTTCTAATAAAATGCATACACATTTATTCACACCTATGTATTTACTTTTCAGATAACCTGGAATAACACACTTTTAAACCAACAATAATAAATTACATACAGCTTTCCAGTAGACCATCTTCTAAAAGTTTTATATAGTTTAACTTAAGTCGTTACTTCAAAGTGGTCTGATGATGAATACATTATTATTCTTCCCAGTTCTGATGTGAAAAAATTACATGAAATCAAACCAGATTTTAAGATAAAACTATAGGAAGCAGAATTCTAAATCTCAGGTTTTATGATCTTTAATTTAGGTTTTTAAAGTATCTAAAAATATAGCATTTTGTAAAAAAGTAAATTATGGTAAAAAAAAAAAAAAGAGTATTAAAGTAATCCTCCCTCCACAACTTTGTACTTCTCTTCACCATCACAAGTTCACATCTCTGTATGTGAATTAGGGCCAAAACTGGATGTCACTGACTTTTTCTAACCAAAATACTAGAAATTACAATTCAATATTAATATAATCACTTTTAAAGTAATGATGTGGAAATTATTTTCATAATGTATGAAATATTACACACACACACAGCTGATCAAGCAGATATATAACTAAGTAAAGTACTGTGCAGGTACCTAGATACTAAACAGATAGATATTAAGGTGATAATAAAGAAGAAATACTATATATGCATAAAACTGTTGGATTTTCCAAAAAAATAATTTTCATTTCCAGTGTTGCTAGCAAAGTAGCATTTAAAATTATATATTTAGTATAATGATCTTTTTCCTGGGCCACTTCAAGCTTTCAGTTCCACTGAAGCTGCAATTTTGCATAAATTATCAAAGAATAAACAATTACTAGAACAATATTTAAAAAGCAGGAAATACTTAATTTTTTAATTTCCTATTTCTCTCTAATAGTAATTTGTGTTATAGATATAATTTTAATTATACTAATTAAAGATATTTATTTCCATTTTCTAAAGTTTACCATACCAAGATACATGATACAGTCATTTTAAACTTACTCTCTAACTGTGATAAAAAAAAATCACGGTTTTATTTTTTTTTAATAAATAGAAGACATTTTAAAATTTATCATTAAAAATCTCTTTTAATTTATTAATATTAAGTGGAATGAGAACTATAAGTTAAATCTATACAACTGTTATTTGTTACATCTTAGTAATTATTGAACTTGAATTTTTCTTATGAAATATTTTCTACTGAGATTACCAATCAATATCTGAAATATAGTCTTTAATACTGGACATACATAACTCCCAAATATTAATGTAGTCTCTGGTGTAAGGCTTGAATTCACTCAGGAAAATGCATTGTACCTTCTCATCTCTTGTGAAATACATTGCTAACAAAAGAGATATAATCAAAGAAAATACTAAAAAATCTAAACCTTGCATAGATTTATTTGCTAAAATGTTAAGAGAGTTACATGAAAGTTTAATTTTAAAATATTGACACTATCTTACTCTTTAAGTTGCTTGTAGATTTTATTTACTGACAGTGGTACATGGAAATGAGCAAAACCATCATCTTGTTTCAGAAAGATTAAATGCTTCTGTATTCCAGGAAACTACATAAAAATCATTTTCCCCTTTTGTCTAACACTACTTTTGTATTAAGATTTCATTTATGGACGATGATGCTGTCAGCTTCACAGCATGAGCTCTGGAGAGAAGAAGGTTTGCTTTAATGGTTCTTCATTACAATATTGACAACAGACTCTTATGATTAGCTCACTTAGGCTTGACATTTGTAAACCACAGTTTTTCCTTGATAACAGAAAACATCGTTAGCATTTCTAAAATTCATAACAATAATTCTACTCCTAGAAAGTCAGAAAATACAAATAAGATTTAGCATTTATTTAAAGTCCAACAAAATTGTAATGGTTTTCCTGCTAGCACATTTTATAATTTTCAGATTCAAGTCACATGTAATCATCTTCTAAATTGGGATTTTTATGAGAATTTACTCGGAAATATTTTCCATAAAATTACAATGATTTAATCTTTCATGCATATAATTATTTTTCAAGCTTCCTTTATCAATAAAATGATTTCCAGTTTTGATCAAATTTTTCCCATTATGTTGTTATCAGGTAACTATATATACAGTTGGTTCACTACCAGACCCAAGTAAAATTTGTCTTCATTTTAAAATTAGTGTTCATTGTGATGTTACAATATAGTTTAAAAAGTAAGTTCCTTACTTCTTCCTGTGCTTTGTGGAGTTCCTTTGTTGTCATTGAAAGAATGATTTTTTCAGTAATTTTCTCTTTCTGTTCATCCACAGCTAGGTTCAACTAGAAAAAAAAAAATAGGCACCTGTTTATACCTAATAGCAACCTTTATTCAAAGAACTAATTTAGCCCTAACTAGTTTGGCTCAGTGGATAGAGCATCGGCCTGTGGACTAAAGGGTCCGAGGTTCAATTCCAGTCAAGGGCATGTACCTTGGTTGTGGGCACATCCCCAGTGGGGGGTGTGCAGGAGGCAGCTGATCAATGTTTCTCTCTCATCGATGTTTCTAATTCTCTATTCCTCTTCCTTTCTGTAAAAAATGAATAAAAATATTTTTTTAAAAAAAGAATTTAGCACAATCATGAAATCTAATTTCAAATACTTATGTGAAAATGAATTCATTCCATTGAGATAAATAAGCCTAAAGTTTATTTTTATATTCAAAGCATTTAACACTGACTTTTTCACTTCCACTTTTGTTGCTTTTAAATTTACTGAGATATGATTTGGGAGGAGTCCTTTACTGCAGATAGTTGACAATGGTGACTACTACTTAAAGTCATTTTATCAAAATGAGCAAGCAGCTTTTTAAAACTAGGCTGATATTTCCTCTTTTAGTCTCAAATGCCAGTAGGGAATAAATTGGCTGCTGTTATGTCAGGATAAGAATTCAAGGACATAAACCAAAGGCAACTGTCAATTCAAACACTCTAGAGTGGTACAAAATGGTTTATAATATTTCACAACAAAGGATAATGTATCTGAAATACCTGAACAGTTACCTCTGATCTGCTGTATTCACAAAGCCAGATAAAGGTCTTCTTGCTACTGCCACTAACTCTTGTTATAAAAAGGTGAATGTAGTCCATTCTATATTTCTTTATAAACAGTCCCCATGGAAACAAAATACTATTTTCAACAAAAGTAAAACGCTAAACTCACTCAATAATATTCACTCAGTAGACTGGTGTTAATAGAAAGAAAGAAAATGGCCTGATACTGAATCCTCTGAATTGGAATCTTGAAAAGCTAGTTCTTAAACAATGGACTTTCCATGTTGTCTCTCCTTATTGAGGATAAAAAATGAATAATGACCATGTTTTTTTGCTTTGTTTTGTACCAGTATATTTTGCTAATATTGTTATTGTTTTAAAGAAGTCTCAATTGTATGCCTGACCAATTATGCTTGAGTTAACATGAATCTTTAATCCATACCCTGCCTGAAGACCCACTCTTATACTGGGATAAAATGGGGGTGGGGGCAACGATATGGCCTCCTCAATCTAACTATGTATATATGCTATATGAGTAATGTCACATCTGTGAACTCTTTTAAAAAATATATATTTTTATTGATTTCAGAAAGGAAGAGAGAGGGAGAGAGAGATAGAAACATCAATGATGAGAGAGAATCATTGATCGACTGCCTCCTGCATGCCCCATAGTGGGGATTGAACCCACAGCCCAGCCATGTGCCTGGACCAGGAATCGAACCATGACCTCCTGATTCATAGGTCAACACTCAACCAATGAGCCACACAGCTGGGTGCACCTGTGAACTCTTCATCTACTGATATGTGATATGGCTCAGCATATCAAAGATTTTGGTTTGATGGAGAGGAAAGATCAAGGAATCTTTAGTTAGTCTGATGAACAGCCTAGATAAGTAGTTGATAAGCATTTGTGGGAAGTGCCAGATAGTAAACATTTTAGGCTTGGGAATGGGTATACAGTCTGTTGCAATTATTCAACTAAGGCCTGATAGCACGAAGTAGACAATACATAAATGAATGAGTGTAGCTATGCTTCAATAAAACAAACAAACAAAAAAAAGTGGCAGGCTGGCTGATCTCTGTCCTAGATTGAGAAAATTAATAAAAACAAGTTTTTTAAAAATTATGTAATGTATATGATGACTATAGTTAAAAATGCTTATGGTGTTTTTAAAAGTTTCAAGAGATCCTAAGAGTTCTCCTCATAAGGTTAAAAAATTGGAGTTTTCTTTGTATCTATGTGAGATGATGGATATTAACTTAATTTATTGCGGTTATCATTTCACCATACATGAAAGTCATTATGCTATATACCTTAAACTTACACAGTACCATATGTCAATTACACCTCAATAAAACTGGGCTAAAATATGTGAGTCTATTCTTGGGCTCATTCTCCCAGGGGAATATATTTTCCCGTGTTGTAGCAACAAAATAAAATAAAAAACCACAATATTATAAAACACCAAGTAACAAACTCAACTTCCATTCATGGAATCCTATCTGTAAACTGAGGTACAACATACTGTGTCAAGTCTCCATGGTTATTTCTTTATTGGGAGATTCTCATCTCAGGCGTAGATAATAGTATTGGAGTGTGACTGGGGAAATATTCACCAAGCACATCTATTCTTTTTTTAATATATATTTTGTTGATTTTTTACAGAGAGGAAGGAAGAGGTAAAGAGAGTTAGAAACATCGATGAGAGAGAAACATTGATCGGCTGCCTCCTGCACACCCCCCACTGGGGATGTGCCCACAACCAAGGTACATGCCCTTGACCAGAATAGAACCTGGGACCTTTCAGTCTGCAGGCCGACGCTCTATCCACTGAGCCAAACCAGTCAGGGCCATCTGTTCTTTACATAATTGATTTCCAAATGCAAAAACATTCACAGCAGATATTTTTGAAGTGAAGCAAAACAAAATAGAAACATAACCACAAAACTCAATAGCACAAGTTGTAAGTTATATTCTAATGAAGTCTCTCAGGACCACGGCATTTAGAACTGCTTCCAAGGAACTCTTTGAAGGTGGGAATTCTTTACCTTTGAAAGAGCTATAGTTAGAAAAATTACCTTTATTCCAATACTCAACATTCAAGAAATATTGTACATAAGCTTGAGGGGAAAACATCAACAGTACTGAAAAGCACCATATGCATAGTACTAATAGCACCAAATACAGAATCCAGCAAGACATTGGAAATTAAATGGTCAACAAAATATAAGGATACACACACCAGTTTTTCTGGAAACAGACCAGCCATTAAGAGAGAGAGAAAGAGAGAGAGAGATTTAATACAATCACTTAGAGAAAATTATTGAAAATAAAATGTCAAATTCAGAGAGTGCATTTTCACCCTAAGATATTAATAATATGCAATACTAATAGCATCTCTCCCTCACATCCCAGGACATGACAACAATAGTAGGATTTTTCTCTCCTATCACTTTACAAGAGGGCATCCTGTTTCTTTATTAAAATAAAACTAGACACTTTTGATTTGCTGTTCTTATCTAAAATGCATGAGATATATTTTTCTGTCAATGGGTTTGTAATTTCTGAGGCTAATTTTTGTGTATAAAGAGGGTGTATGTGTTATGTGCCATAGAGTCAGCTCTGATTCCAGACAATCAGAGCGACTATATGCAAATTAGCCTAGCCAAGATGGCGGAGGCCACAGCCCGGGAGAAGCCGCACACAGGGTTCAGCTGTAGCGCAGGATGGGAAGAGCAAGCAGGCCAGTGATGGAAGCCGTGGGCAGCAGGAGCAGGGCGGGAACAGGCTGTGGTCTGGAATCGATCATTGCGGGGCACACACACAGGCCTCCGGGGCTCCCCGTGTGTGCCCCAGCCATCCGATGGCTTCCCAGGCGGATGGCCCCAAGGGTCAATGGGAGCTGTGGGAAGCCTGAAAACGGCCCTCAGCCTCTCTCCCAGGCTGGCCAGGTACCCCAGTAGGGACCTGAACCCTGAAGGGGCTGTGGCCAGCCTGAAAACTGCCCTCAGCTCCTCACCCAGGCTTGCCACACCCCCATGAGGTGAGGGTTCCCACTGGGGAGCTTGGCCAGCCTGCAAACAGACATCAGCCCCTCACCCAGGCTAGCCAGGCACACCAGCAGGTGGATGTCGCCAGAGGGGTCCCAGACTACAAGAGGGCACAGGCCGGGCTGAGGGATCCCCCCTGCCCCCCCGCGAGTGCACAAATTTTTGTGCACCGGGCCCCTAGTTGCTCTATAAAGAGTAATGTCCATAATGTCTTATCCTAGAATAAAAACCTCAAATTAACTTCAAATTTAAAAAAAAACATACAATAAAGATGAAGCTTGAGGGCATTACCCTAAGTAAAATAAGTCAGACAGAGAAAAACAAATTCTGTTTAAAGAATAATTGTGCAAACACTTTGATATATAGTAAGATAAAATCTATTTTATAGGAGAATACCTCTAAAGTAAAACTCTAGAGTCCAATCATTAGCATTTTTATAAATGGTACAGTAATCAAATAAGTTAGTGTGTTCTGTTTACCTAATTCATATTGGCATTCCATTTAAGTACTGACCAAAGAGTGAAGAGCTGTTATTCCAACCAAACTCAGGGTTCTGAACTGCAGTTCTGCATGTGGTTTTCTTTGTATTCAGAAGAACAGCTAATGACTCAAGTGTGACGTATATGATGTGTGTTGGGTATAAAGTCCTTAATAAATCAACATAGCCCAATAAGAAATTAAATCTTTCTATCAAACATTGATGTCTTTGACCAGTAAATACTGATTTATTAACAAATTATTTGATCCATAGTTTACATGCAGATCAATATAGGCAATACAGTTCAGCATAAACAACAAGACAACCAGCCTTCATATATACTGACAAGTGTCCCAATGGTCTGTTAATATACAAAATACTGGGACAAATTACTTATTTATATATACAAAACATGGTTATAAAGGCCAGCTGCAGGTATTTTTTTTTTGGAAAGTGCATTTTAATAAGGTTCTATTCAGTTAGGGAACAAATGGGGAAGAAGCAGTTTGCACTACAGAGTTTCAGCGCGAGAGCTTTCTCTTTTTCTAACCACAAAATCAATCATTTGTCCAGACTGTGGGAGTCAGAGTTAGTTACTGAAAAGAGCTCCGTATATAAACAAGTCAATAACTCATTGTGTGTTATTGTCCAGCTGAAGAAGTCGGCTTTCAAAAAGCTGCCCTTGCTTCTCTCAGAATGAATGTCACTGTATTCAGGGACTGGGAGAGAGTCCTTTGTTTCTAGCCATTGCTGGCTGCCATTTATGTATGGGAACAGGAGGTGGCTGCTAGGAGTGTGGGGAAAGCCATTATTTGGAATCATGGAAGTCCAGAAAAAACTCTAAATTTTGTCAACATAGATAATTTGTGTCTGGAAATGCATTACTGGAATCAATAAAGAATGGCCACACACACAAAATGTATGGTAAAAGAATTAAGTAATAATGAGTCTGTGTCACTTATATTTTTGGTTTCTTACATATCAACGAAGATTAATCAAAAATATAGGCAATGGTCAGGAAAATTCAAATGTATACAATCAAACTAATAAATAGATAAATGTGTCAAATAAATGCTACCTACCATAAATATTAAGAGTGATTCTTGGGACTCCAAATGGGGTTTTCAAAGTGTATGTGTGTGTGTACATATGAGTGAATTTGTTTAAGGAATGATCTTATGTGTTCAACACTTGTGGTAAGTTAAAGAAATGTGAACTATTTTTGACTTAAAATTAATTGAAATATCCTTTAGAATTTAACTGAACCTAAAATTTAAAAGATATAAGTATTATTTTAATTTTATGTATTTGATCTTGAAATTTATTTAAGCCCAACTATTTATTCAGAATCAAACCAGGGACAATGGAGAAACACCAGATCAAGATTCAAGGTTTATAATTAGGCTGGGAAAATAAAAAATACATGCTGATATGTTCAATAAATGGTCCTCATGGTGGAGCATGCTCTCTGAAATCTTTAAACACTAGCTTAGCTCATACATATACTAGAGGCCCAGCGTGCATGAAATCGTGCACGGTTCGGGTCCCTAGCCTAGCCTGGCCTCCATCGCATGGCCTCTGCTGCCCTGTGACACTACGTGAAGCTCCCCGCCCTGGGATGCTCAGCGATACTCACGGCCCCTTGATTGCTCCGCAAGGCTCCCACATCCCTCAACCGCTCGCTTGTTTGCTGCTGGATGCCCCATGAAACTCCCCTGCCTCGCCACTGCTCCACGAGGCTCCCCCCACCCTATGGCTGCTCCATGAAACTCCTCTGCCCCCACGACTGCTTTTCAAAAATCGCTGCTGTCCAGGTGACTAAGTTCATGGCTGCCCTGCCAAGCAGCCTGCCACCACAGCTCAGCAGTCCCAAGTCCCGCCCCGCCAGGTAGCCCATTCAGTCATGACAGCACCTGGCTCTTAATACATATTAGCATATCAGAAAGAGAGAGGGAGAGAGAGAGAGATAGAAACATCAACAATGACATCGAATCATTGATCAGTTGCTTCCTGAATGCCTCACACTGGGGATCAAGCCTGCAATCAGGCATACGCCCTGATTGGGAATCAAACTGTGACCTCCTGGTTCATATGTCGAAGCTCAGCCACTGAGTCACGCTGCCTAGACTAGCTTAGTTCCTATTTAGATAAAAAGTTGAAGTTGTAGGGAAGAAGACAGTTGGGAATGTAGAACTTATTCCAACTGATCCATCCCATTTCCCCTCACAAATTAGAAAACCAGAGCATTAATAATATAAAATGCTTTCCCAGGCAATAATTGTACTAGGCATTTTTCTAGGTACAAACAGATTAGTGGAGAAGTGCCATGTAATTGAGGAAATAATTAAAAACAATAGACAATGATAATTTATGGCATGAAGTAGATCACAATTAGATGGAGGTAAAAACAATACAATTTATAAGTATAAAGAACAAAAATATTATTTGGATATTTGGGAACAAGAACTAGATTGTTAGTGTGAACCTCCCCTACCTATTTTATTTTTAGCTTTTCAGGAAAGTATCTATATATATAAAAAAGCCAGCGACTGTAACAGCCATAACAACCATAACAACCAGTCGCTATGACACCCACTGTGGCCAGTGAACTGGCCAATCAGGGTGTTGCCAGCCGGCCAACCTCACAGCCCCTCCCCCCTGCCAGCCGGCCCCTGATCGGACTCTCCCACCTTGATCAAGAGCAGGGCAGTCGGCTAAATGTCCCCTCCCTTTGCCCCCACCCCCACCAGCCCCACCCCAATCAGCCAGCCCCACCATAATAGGGCCGCATCCCTTGCCCCTGGCCAGCTTGCCTCTGATCACACACCCCCGACCCCAGTAGGGGGCAGGGCTGGGCAGGCAACTTCCTGCATCCCCTCTCCCTGGCTCCCCCAACTCCTGATCGCCACCCCACTGCAACAGGAAGTGGGGCCAGCTAGCCAACTTTCCCCAGTCCCTCCCCTGAGGTGACCCCACCCTGATCACCTCCTTTACCCCCTGCCCAACCTCACCAGAGATCAGCCCCCCACCCTGATCAGGGGCAGGGACAACTGGCCAACCACCCATGGCCCCTTCCTAGGCCACTGGCCCCAAATCGGCAGCCCCACCCCATTTAGGGGTGAGGACAGCCAGCCTACCACCCACAGCTCCTCCCCATGGCTGGCCCACCCCCAGTTGGCCCCCAAAACCCAACTGGGGGTGGGGTCTGCTGTCCAATCGCCCACAGCCCTTTCCCCCAGCTGGCCTGACCCTGATCAATGATTGAGTCCTCCCAACAGGCCCAGTCCCAATCCACCCCAATTGGGCACGAGCCGGTCAGACCCCGCCCATACACAATTCTTGCACTGGGCCTCTAGTTTATTATAAAAGGCCACAAGCTCTTGCAACAACTTGTGTAAATAGGGCTGGAGTGGGTGGATGGGTGCATGTTTTATGAAACACAAAGAAAAATCATTAATTCCCATTTGTCTTAGTATGGGATAAATTACTCACTTAAATTTCTGCCTCTATCTTCAGCATCTATCTTTATCCTACCTGGCACAAGTTCCATATAAGCTGAGAGTCATATGCACATGAGGACATAATTGAGGACTCAGTTCTTAGCTTTGCCTTGGCTCAGCCCCATCTCCTCTAGCTAAATAGACTTAACTCAGTTCAGGTCTTAGAGATCCCTTAAGTAAATTCTGACCTAGCCTCCACTTCCTATCAGATTGTCTCACTTAAGTTCCCTCTATAAAAAATGTAGACGTGGGGAAGGAACAGAATCCTTAATTCAAAACTGGCTATGTGCCCAGCCAGCAAGGCTCAGTGGCTGAGCATCAATCTATGAACCAGGAGGTCACAGTTTGATTCGTGGTCAAGGCACACGCCCAGGTTGTGGGTTTCATCCCCAGTGTGGGGAGTGCAGGAGACAGCTGATCAATGATTCTCACACATCATTGATGTTTCTATCTCACTATCTCTCTCCCTTCCTTCCTGAAATCAATAAAAACATATATTTTTAAAAACTGGCTGTGAATTCTGACTCTGCTACAAATTAGTTTTGGGACTTTGAGCAAGAATCATAGCTCTACAGCCCAGGCCTTCCAAAGCCAAGGACCCTTCTCAGCAGGGAGAATTTATCAAAGAAATATTCATAATATATGAAAACAAGCAAATAAAAACATCACAACCATTTTAAAATGGTAATATTTTGAAATAATTACAGTTTGTCTAAATAGATGTAGAAAAGAACTCTCCATAATACTTTACCTCCAATTTATCATCTAAAGAAACTTAAATTGCATTTAAAATCTCCTTTATTTCTTGTGTTTTCAAAAAAAAAAAAAGATAATTGTAAGAAATTTTAGGCCTTCAATATTCTGTAGGGAAAGTGGTACTGAATTAGTCCTGACTCAGTAGCCAGATTATAAACTTTTTGTTTAAACATTCTATCACTGATCTAAGCTTGTCTCTCAAACTGACTGACTCTTCACCCCGTTTCTTCTGCTACCGAATTCAGTTTTGGAGAGTCAATGCCATGCGGGCCAAGGAGTGGACCCCTGATTGTCATATAAATCAGCCTCTCTCTTCAAAGACAGAGTCATGAGGTGAATCACACAAAGACATAAACAGCTGGGAGAGAATCTGTCCCATTAGCAATGCCCAGGAGAAACTGACCCTAGATCCAGAGGTCTGGAGCTGTTACAGTTATTTCTATTGTCCCCTTCTTTGGTCTTTCCTTACATTCCATATACTACCATCTGCCATCCATTATATCATGTTTTTTGCCTAAGTTAGCCTGAGATAGAACCCATTGATTGCAACCAATAAACGCTAACACATGTTATGTATGTCCTCACAGTAAATGTTCTCAGATATTTCATGTATGTCCTCACAAAAAAATCTAGAGTTTAATGTGAAAATATGATTTTTAGATGCTGGTAACTAATTTTTTTAAAAAAATATACATATTCTACAGGTCAAACAATTCAAATCTGCATACTAAATCTGGCCATGACATGTTCCACATTCATGCCCTCTGTCTATGTCTGTATCTTCATTACCTAAGCTATAATGGACATTAGTGCTTAAAAAATTATGACTTTCAAATTAAGACAATAAATTTTTGCAAATAAAGTACTTTGATCAAAGGGATGATAATGAATAAAATAAAAATAATTATGGCAATATATCAACGTTTTAACCATCTTATAAAAATAAGTTTATCCACTGAGATTATTCAATACTTATCCTTTATAATAAAAGTTCAGCAATCAAATGGCAGAATGACTAGAACAACTGCCTGACCAGTCGCTATGAAGCGCATTGACCACCAGGGGGCAGATGCTCAATGCAGGAGCTGCCCCCTGGTGGTTAGTGCGCTGGTCAGAGGGTGGGTCCACAGCTGCTCAGCTTACCAGGATGAGCAGCACTCCCACAGCAGGCCAATCTCTACAGGCCATGCCTCCCACCAGTGCACAAATCCCATGCACCAGGCCTTTAGTTTAGTAATAAAATTATTTGACTCAAAGTAGCCATAATCACAATAACCAAAAGATAGAAGCAACCCAAATGTCCGTCAACAAAAGAATGGATAAACAATATGTGGTATCTAGATATAGTGGAATATTATTCAGCCTTAAAGGAAGGAAATACTGACAAATGCTACAAAATGGATGAACCTTGAAAACATTATGCTAAGTGAAATAAGACATGCACAGAAGGACAAATACTTTGATTACACATATATGAAGTACCTAGAGTAGTCAAATTCATAGAGATAGTGGTAGCCACAAGCTAGAGGGAGAGGGGAGTAAGGTGTTAGTGCTCAATAGGTACAGTGTTTCAGTTTGGGAAGACAAAAGGTCCTGCTGGACAGTGGTAATGGTGGAACAGCAATGTGAATGTACTTAATGCCTCAAAATTATACACTTAATAATGGTTAAAAGGGAAATTTTAGGCTATGATATTTTACCACGATAAAAATTAACCATAATGTATTTTTAATAAGAAAAATACTCATTTTTATTTTTTAAAATTTCTCTTGAAAGAGTGCAGTAGAGCCTTTCAATTCACACAAATTAGACAAGAACATGAAATACTAAAAAAATTAATTATGAATGTTTCAAGGTATTATCTTCCTATTCAAATATGCACACAAACTAAAACAAGATAAATAGTGTCAATTTGTTTAAACTATGGTAAGACAACTTTGGATGCATAAAATAGTTGGTAAATTGACTTGTAGTGACCACTCTGTTCTATGTAAATACACCCTTCCAAAGTGTCTGAGATTACTTCAAAGCAGTTGCTTTCCTGAGTATTTTATGTATTCCTTCTCAATATTATTTGCACAATTATTAGGTATTTATGCCAGTAATATTATTTACCTACTTCAATGGCTATTAAGAAAATCAAATGAGCCCTAACCGGTTTGGCTCAGTGGATAGAGCATCAGCCTATGGACGGAAAGATCCCAGGTTAGAGTCTGGTCAAGGGCATGTACCTTGGTTGTGGGCTCATCCCCAGTAGAGGGTGTGCAGGAGACAGCTCATCAATGTTTTTCTCTCTCATTAATGTTTCTAACTCTCTATCCCTCTCCCTTCCTTTCTGTAAAAAATCAATAAAATGCATATTTTTTAAAGAAAGAAAGAAAATCAAATGAGATAACTTTGAACCTGGAAAAATCACATCATAAACTACAAGGCACCATGCAAATATTTTAATTATCAAAGAATTAATAAAGCAAAGTTCACCTTTTGCCCTGGTGCCATCCCAAACATCACATATTCTAAAAACAAGTCTGAATTAGTAATTACCAAAATGGTTGCTTTCCTCCAGCCAAACTTACTGCCAAAACATCCTCCATCATCTCTAATCCACATAGGGACAAAAAGTTACACTGGTTTCCACTCTGGGACTTTTTAAATTGCTTTTTAGAGAAAGAGAGGAAAGGGGGTAGAGAGAGAGAGAGAGAGAGAGAGAGAGAGAGAGAATGAATGAGAATAAAAAGCACCCATTTGTCCTTCCACTCATTGATGCATTCAGTGGTTAATTCTGGGACGTGCCCTGGCTAGGGATTGAACTCACAACCTTGGTGTTTGGGGACAACATTCTAACCAACTGAAGGGCTTGCCCTGGGATTTTTAAGACAATTTCACAGGGTAAACACTTTCTGAAACTCTTTGGATATATTCTCCCTGACCCAGCCAGATTTGCATTTATAGAGAATTCAGAGCAGGATGCTCCTAGCTCAATATGTCTACCATCTAGTATCAAAGAACTCCCGTCTTCATTTCTCAAGGCACAGTCAGTGCTTGGAATTCATTTCTGTGGGAGGTCATAGAGTCAAACACCATGACTGAGAAAGGCACGGTTATTCACAATGCCGGCAGTAAGTGTGAGCCTGGACTGCGAGGGCAATCAAATCTCATGCTTCAGGAAAGAAAATGATCATTTGCAAGGTCAGGAAGGAATTTCCTCTTCACTCTTAATAGAAAGTATCAGGCAATTTGAGGGATAAATTGTGGGGGAGGGGAAATTTATCTTGGTTCTAAAATACAAAGTATTCATGAAATCCCTTCCACAAGAAAGATCAATGGATTAGCTACGTAGGTGGCATGATCCTATGTGAAAAGTCGGTATCCCGTGTTTCCTACCATTTGATGTGATACACATTTAGCTCATTTCTACCATGTGCCTTGGCAATAAAGCAATTCTTTAGTGGACAGTCATAATAATAACATTTTATTTTCATTAATTTATTAATTTCGGATGACTTTAATGCAGCAACACTTAAGCAATTACTTTTACTGTCACCTTAGTTTCCATAAAATTTGCATAGTCTTTATGGTCCAAAACCTTTCAATACGTGATTATAAGCACTTAACTATTATGTAACACTTATCTTTGCTACATTAAATAAACATATAAGGTCTCATGAATAAAGTTCCTAAGATTGATCAGATATTTTTAAGTACATGTGTTTAAATATCTTTTTGGCTATGGTGAAACGTTCTAATCAACACAAGACACAAATTTGAACGTATCTTTAATATTTGTTTTGACTTTGATATCCATTACATATGCAATGGATAATTCATACTCAGAGCTCCCCAATTTATGATATTAATTGATTTGTTACAATTGTGCCTCTAACAAGCTTTTATCTTAGCACTTAAATCTAAACATTTATACTACGTAAATGTGGCATGCGTTAGCAATTGACACTGTATAATACTTCTAAGGAGCATCACAGATGTGTTAATAATGCTAGAATAATAACCTGAACTATAATTGAGAATTTGTCCCCTTTGCCTTACAAAAGTAACAGCTTTTCAAAAAGCACCCCTGATTTTCCAGAGGACTGCTCCTGCTGCTATTGTTGTTGTTTCTGAACCTGAGTTCTAAACTCAAGAGCAATGTCTGAGAAAATGTCAAATGTCAGTACCTGATTCTACCAGCAGGTGCTTACTTGAGCACCCAGTGTTATTCCCACCTCAGAATGACAGAAGGGTAAGTGAAGGGCATTCACTGAACAGTAACAAATATCACTGCAAAGTCTTTTTAAGGATTTTTATTATAGAATTCAACACTGTTTAGAACAATACCAGTCCTGGATCCATTTCCTTACACTCCTGAATAAACACAGGATCGGCAGTGCTAAAATGTAACTACATTCATTTCCAGTCCTGGCTGCATTTTAATTCCTGTGAAAGTTTGGTTATGAATAAAGAGCACAGCTGCCAGCAACCCTTACTGTTTCTAGGATTTCCTTATGTTTGTACACAGATTAGAAATGATGAGATTCTATTAAAATTCATTATAACATTGCAGGAATAAAAAAAAAAATCCTTCCCTTTCTTAGCTATTAGCTTTTTTTTTTTTTTTTTTTTTTGCCATACTCAGCCTGACCCAGCCTGCAAAGCTGGAAGTTGGCAGCTGTGATTGCAGTACAGATTTCACACAGTGTAATTACTGCAGTGACACTAGGACTGAGAGGTACAAAGAAAAAAAAAAAAAGAGGCCCTACAGGTTATTAGCACTAAACACTGGGAGAAATCAAACGGGGAGTCAATGCGTAATTTCGAGGTCTATCAAGCCTCATCAGGAACAGCGGGGAGGAAAGTGCTTCACTTCATCATCTCACTCTCTGACTTTTGTTGAAAATTACAGTAATTAAAAAAGAGCTAAGTACTTCTCAGGCAAGGGGTCTTTTCTTTACCCATCACCTTTTAGTTGGCTGCTGATTCTCTGTGACCTTTTCCTTGGCTCTGTCTATCGCAGTCAACACGGATCTTTGCTGAATGGCTCTCTGAAACCTAATTACTATCTGCTGGGTGATGCAGTATTGATCAGAAAAGGTGGCACAGCAAAATAAGAGTACCAACACTGTGGCCCCGGCAATCGAAAAGTAATTCCAGCCCCATAGAAACGGCCCTTCCATCCCACTTATTAGAAGCAGCTGTGATGTTGCCAAATCAATACACCACACTGGATTGCTTCTTTGACTAAAAAGCAGTCTTTTTTTTTTTTTTTTTTTTTAAAGTCATGTACAATCAACAGTCTCCGACTTCAAAGGACTTTGCCCTAATGCACTGTGAGAGTGAACAAATTCTATGTTGGCAAACATCTTTAGTACCAGTAGTGGTGGTGATGGTGGTGGTGTACTGTTTTTTGTTTTGTGTTTTTCTTTAAATCACTACTTTTATTTAGCTTCATAATGGAGTAGCAGTGGGCTGATCCATGCAGAAAACTCCATTAGACATTATAGCCCATCAGAAAAAAAGTGCTCAAATACATTAGAAAGCATAAATTAATTGAAATGGAGCAGTTTAGTACTGAACTATTAACAACTCATTTTAACAGAAAATACTAGTATATGTTTTTTAAAAAACAAATTCGTTAACCTCATGTTTTAGTACATATAATAGATGAAAGTTGAGTTGGGATTAGTTGATTTTTAGTAAGTAAAGAAACTGAGTGGTTTTATAGAGAAAAAAATATTTTTGAATATACTTATTTTTGAATAAAGAAAAACTGTCATTCTATCTGCATTGAAAGAAAAATAAATAAGCATTCCGTTTCCTTTAAATTCTAGCACTTAAAATTAGATATTTTGGAAATTGTACCTAAGGAAGAAGTTGGGGTGATTTGCTTGGAGTTGTATAAATCCTTATAATCTGATCCAATAAAAGAGTAATATGCAAATTGGTGTCACTCTGCTACACCTAAGCCAAACCCACCAGCCAACTGCCATGCCCACCAACCAATCAGGGTGACTATATGCAAATTAACCCAGCCAAGATGGTGGCCAGCAGCCACAGAGCTGGAACAAGCAGGAGGCTTGCCCCTGCAATGGAGGAAGCTAAGGTTCCTGTCTGCCTAGGCTGGCTGTGGCCTCCACTCAAGGCAACAAAGTTTCAATTATAGAAGATGAATAAACCTGAGATATCTGCTTCCAGCCTAGGGCTCAAGGAAGTACTGGGAGCCTGGGTTGTCAGGGCCAACCCGACCTGGGCTCTGGTTAAAGCAACAAAGTTTCAACTTTAGAAGTTAAATAAATCCCAGATACCAGCTTCCAGCCAGCCTCAATGCAAACAACCATCAGTCACTCACGCAGGCTGGCCAGGCATCCCAGCGGGACCCCCACCCTGATCCGGGATACCCTTCAGGGAAAACCAGCTGGCCCCCACCCATACACAAGGCCTCTATCCTCCTATCTTATAAAAGAGTAATATGCAAATTAGGCATCACTCCTTGACAAATATGACTGCCCCCATAGCCATAAGATGGCGGAACTCATGGCCAAAAGATGGAGGCGCCCAATCCTGCTCAGCCCTGCCACTGGTCAGGTCTGTTAGCCATGCAGGTGACGGGGGAGATGGGGGGCCCTAGGGGCGGGACAGGAAATTAGAGGGGGCTGGGGGTCCCCTGCCCAGGCCAGAGGCCTTCACCAGAGGCCTCAGGCATGGGAAAGGGCAGAGCCGGTGATTGGAGGGGTCAAGGGCAGAGCCAGTGATTGGAGGGGTATGAGGGTGCACTACCCAGGCATAAGGCCTGGGCCAGAGATCTCAGGCCTGGGAAGGGGCAAGGCTGGAGGTCGCAGGGGCCTGGGCTCCACAGAGCCAGTGATTGTAGGGGCAGGGGCGGACCTACAATCGCAGGGGTATGGGCACTGGTGGAGCTGGCAAAGAGGGATCTGGGGGTCTCCTGCCCAGTCCTATAGCCTTGGCCAGAGGCTGCCAGTGGGGCAAGGGCAGAGCTGGCGATGGCAGGGGGCAGGATCAGAGCTGGTGATCGCAGAGGCCTGGGCTCTGTGAAGCAGGAGATCAGAGGGGTTTGGGGGTCCCCTGCCCAGGCCTGCATCCGGGGCCAGAGGTTACAGGCCTGGGCAGGAGTGGAGCTGGGATTAGATGGGGAGGGGTGGAGCCGATGATCAGAGTGAACTACAGAGGAAACACCTTTTCTTACCACTCATTGGCTAAGCTCCCTGTATGCCACTGGTAATATTCTTAGTAACTTGGGTAATAAGAATCGCTAAAGGCGATCTAGGGTTTTTCCACAACACTCCTGGAGAAAAAAAAAAATGAAGGTCCACTGCTGGAAGGCTAAGAAATGTCAGATCCTGCCCTAGCCAGTTTGGGTCAGTGCATAATGCCTCAGCATGCTGACTGCAGATTCTAGGTTCAATTCTGACCAAGGGCATGTACCTAAGTTGCAGGCTCCTCCTTGGCTGGGGCCCAGGTCAGGGCATATGCAGGAGGCAATCAAAATGTTCTCACTTTGATGTTTTTCTCTGTCTTTCCCTTCTCTTCCACATTCTCTAAAAATCAATGGAAACATATCCTCAGGTGAGGATAAAAAAGAAACAAAGAAAGAAATGTCATATCCTATGAAAGACACATCTTGAAAATGCCTAAAGGAAGTTGTCATTTTTTCATGGTGAAGGGACTGGAGTCCATGTTGATGAAAACACCTTGGTGGTTGCAGTGACTGGCAGTGGCTTTAGCAGCAGGGTGATTGGGCTGGTGGCTTCCTCTGATTAGCCTGGTCACCTCCCACAAAGGGAGGCCAGACTGTGGCTTAGGCCCACTCCCCAAGGGGAGCATTGAGCAGGCCTATGCCATCAGTAGGACACCCCCTGAGGGCTCCCACTATGTTAGAGGGGGCAGGCTGGGCTGAGGAACCCGCGCCGCCCCCCCCCCCCCCCCCCCCCCCCCCCCCCGTACATGAATTTCGTGCACGACCAGTCATTCCCAGTGGTTCTGCTGTTAGGGTCCAGTTGCATATTACCCTTTTATTATATACTAGGGGCCCGGTGCACAAAATTCATGCACTGGGGGGGAGGGGCAGGTTCCTCAGCCCAGCCTGCCCCCTCTCACATAGCAGACGCTCAATGCAGGAGCTGCCCCCTGGTGGTCAGTGCACTCCCACAGGGGGAGCTCTGCTCAGCCACAAGCCAGGCTGCCAGCTGCCAGCACAGAAGTGGTGGCAGGAGCCTTTCCTGCCCCCTCAGCAGAGCTAAGGATGTCCAACTACAGCTTAGGCCTGCTCCTTGCTGGAAAGTGGACATCTCCCGAGGGGTCCCAGATTGTTAGAGGGCACAGGCTGGGCTGAAGGACCCACCCCCCACCCCCGAGTGCACAAATTTTTGTGCACCACGCCTCTGGTATAATATAAAGACTTTTGTAGCCAGAAATGCATAATAGTCATTCAAAGCTGATATCATATTAAAGCTAAGAAGACAGCTCAATTTACTTTATATGTCAGGCACTAATAACTTGAATAATTAACATTTTATTGGGAAAAGATTTCACATTAATTATTTACTAAGTTTACTAAAATTGAATTATATTTTCAAACTCTCTAGTTCTCATATGATTCAAATATATCATATGTATTTAAAACTAGAGGCCAGATGCACAAAGATTCGTGTAAGAATAGGCCTTCCTTCTTCTGGCTGCCGGCACCAGCTTCCCTCCAGCCACCGCCCTCCTGTAGCTCCCTCCATCCCCGGAACCCTCCTCATAGCAGGCATCCTGTCCAGCCGCGTCCGATCTGCCATCTTTTCAATTTGCATATTCCCTCCTTATTGGTTGTGGGAGCCGCCATCTTTTATCATAGAGTGATGGTTAATTTGCATATTCTGTCTTTATTAGATAGGATATCTCCCTAACGGAAAAATTAACTGCATCAGAAATCATAGCAATGACATAGTTAATGGTTTGTGTATTGGGGGTTCTTTAAAAATAATTACAGGAATTTAAAAAATCAAAACCATCAACAAATTTCTCAAAAATTTTACCTAGAATCATTATTCCAATTTCCTTCCTAAGAAGATGGTTTTATAAAACAATGTCATATAACACTAACACTGTAAGATTACGGGTATATTTTGTACTATATCTGAGAAGTGGATTTCATTCATCTCTACATGTTTAAGAGCAATCATAAAAATTATACTACATATAAAAATTACACAGCTGTGAAAACTTAAACATGGAGAAATCCAGCTACATATATTACTTTTCAAATTTGCTCTACATCATAGCCTTCAACACCTGATTACATTTTGCTAAAGCTACTCTGCCAGCCCATAGGTCCAGAAAACGTTTGAATTTTCCATGTCTTGACTTAAAAAACAGAGGTTCCTAAACTTCTTCAGTTCATAGAACCATTGGTGAACAAAATTTTAAAATATTCCATGAAGCCCTGTGAATGTGCAGCAGCCCACTGAGGTGCCTTGGTACACAGTTTGGGAATCAAACTTAAGCCATTAATTTTTTAAAACAATATTTTACTTGGGATCTCAATGTACAGAACAAAGGCAATATTTCTTATTTGTGAGTTCCAAGATAATAACAATTACGTATTATAATACCAATCAATGTGTGTGTGTGTGTGTGCGTGTGTGGTGTGGATGGGAGTTTATGAACACAGAAAATTGAATGTCTTATATAAAAGTAAGATTCTGGATTTTGCTTGTTTTTATTCCTATTTATTATTTTTGTTCCAACCTTGGATTCCAATGTAACAGTAATTCCAAAAGCGTTTGTACACTTTTCTGGTATAATTTGTGTACTTTAAATAATGTTCACATATGCTCAATTAGCTTCTGCAGAGTTACATACCTATTACAAAATATTTAAGATCTGCTCACAAATCTCTTGGAACAATAAAATAAGGTAAAAGAGAGCTTGAAATAGTAAAACGTGTAAGACCTACACTAAAATGAAAGGTGCAAATAAGCTTTTTTCACATATTTGTTCATCTAACTTGTTTAGGAGATGTGGACACTTTTTGTAAATTTAAATTCTTTATTGTTTAAAGTATTACATAAGTCTCCTTCCCCCCTCCCCATTGACCTCTCCTTGGCCGCATCTACCCCATGAGATGTGGACACTTTTAGGCATATAAAACATAACCCAAGACTTCAAATAATCAAACATCCATGGTCATGAGAATATTAATTGCTCTTATATTCCATGAGCTTTTAGCTTTCCTATTTGTGAGTACTGCTGTTTAATAACAAAATTAATTTTTTTATTTTTACTTTAATCATTTTCCTTTTTCTTTTGACTTATAAATGTGTTTTTAAATAACAAGGGTTCTTCTCATCTAGTGTTGCTTCCAGCTGTAATATAAAGTAAAATAATGCAGTAGATCACTATTGTTATGTAGGAATGGAATGATTGGCCCAAAGAAACTAAGAAAAAGAAACTTTCTGAGGAAAACAGTTTGTCAACAAATGCTATAAATAAGTCTCACCTTTATTTGTGATAATTAAGTTATTAAG
>PVJC01026581.1:0-23888 GCA_004026665.1 Murina feae
CTTCTTCTTCTTCTTCTTCTTCTTCTTCTTCTTCTTCTTCTTCTTCTTCTTTTTCTTCAAGAATGCCCTTCAGCATTTCAAGTAATCTTGGTTTGGTAGTGATGTACTCCTTTAGCTTTTTCTTATCTGTGAAGCTCTTTATCTGACCATCAATTTTACATGATAGCCTTGCTGGGTAGAGTAATCTTGGTTGTAGGTTCTTGCTATTTATCACTTTGAATATTTCTTGCCACTCCCTTCTGGCCTGCATGGTTTCTGTTGAGAAATCAGCTGACAGTCATATGGGTACTCCCTTGTAGGTAACTAACTGTTTTTCTCTTTCTACTTTTAATATTCTCTCTTTGTCTTTTGCCCTTGGCATCTTACTTATGATGGGTCTTGGTGTGGTCCTCCTTGGATTCCTTTTGTTTGGGGTCCTCTGCGCTTCCTGGACTTGTAAGTCTATTTCTTTCACCAGGTAGGGGAAGTTTTCTGTCATTATTTCTTCAAATAGGTTTTCAATCTCTTGCTCTCTCTCTTCTTCTGGTACCCCTATAATTCTGATGTTGGTGCTTGCTTTTAAAGCCAATGTGCTTAACCACTGTAATAATATTGTACCACCTCAAGATATACATCTTGGATATATGTATATGATTTAGAAATCCCTTTTGAGTTGGGTGCAATTTAGTCTATTACTGCAGCTTAGTAAATCTCAATTATGAAAAGTACAAGCAATCCCAGGGGGTGACTTTACATGTGTGTGTGTTGCTTATATTGAACATTAATTTACTCCTTAGAGGTAACATTTAACCATAGGTTGTTATTGTTGGAAATTAGCTTGTTATTGAAATTAGAAGTAACATGTGTAAAGTGTAATGATAGCACGTAGGAACATGACCTAACTAAAAATTCAAAGCAGCTTAATGCAAGAGGGGGGCATATGAACAATTACAATATTCATTAACTGTTCCTATTTATGCTTCTACCCTCAAACCTTAATATTTAAGTAAAAGGCTCTTCTTTGATTATAGCACTAAATGAAAGTGTGTTTGCAGTTCCCAACTATGTTTAAATTTGTGAGTCTTGAATGTTATACCAGGGAGCCTGAGTCAACAGTCCCTTTTATGGATGAAAAACACTCTAGGAGAGCCTGGTTAGGAAGAGATCATGGGCTTCACTCAGATCTGAATTCCATGACTGGCTTAAAAAAAAACACGTTGTGTGATGCTGGTTGAGGTATCAACCTCTGCACTCAGTACTTATGAAATAAGGATAATAGTGCCTACCCTTAAGAATCACAAAGACTGGAGATGATCTGGTAAATTATTTAATCCAAGACTTGCATATAAGGAATAGCATAAATGAGAGCTATTGCCATCATCATTGTTGTCTTCAAGAATGAAGACTTTAATTAAGGCAATTAAGTTGACAACCAGAAGAAAATACAAAACTAAAACAATGCATTAACCTATACACTATGATGTGTGTGTAAGGGTATGTGTAGTTGTAATACTGTTATTATCGACTAGAGGCCCAATGCATGAAATTTGTGCAAGGGTAGGCCTTCCTTTCCCTAGCTGCTAGCACTGGCTTCCCTCCAGCACCTGGGATGGGACCTGGGCTTCCCTCTGTCTGCTGGCAGCCAAACTTCCCCACCCCTGCACCCACCTTGGTCTGGTGCTGCCCGCCACCATTCCCTCTTCCCCTCGATTGATCGCCCCTCCAGCCAATGTCCTGGGCCTCCCTCTGTGGGGGCAATTGTGGTGTGATGGTGCCCCCCCCCACCAATTGCATCACACCTGCCTTGGCTGGCCTGGCGCCAGTTCATGCCATAGCATGGTCATTGGATGGTGGGTCGTCTGTTCAGCCGTTCAGTCAATTTGTATATTACACTTCTATTATTATAGATTAGAGAAAAAGAAATATACCAGATCCATTAAATTTCAAAATGAACAAACACGCATGTGGGTGAGGGTGTAGGATCTGCTAAGTCTATAACTAGACCTTTGTTCATGCTATTGCAACTGACTACATGCTATGTTCCAGACACTTTGCTAAGATCCCTGGAGTATAACAACAATAAGAGATAAGTACTGACCTCAGTTCCTGACCTGGAGCAATTCATAATCCAGTGCAAATGGGATGCCACATGGCACGTGCAAAGATGAATGTGGTGTGGAGCAGTTCCCTGGAAGAACTGACACCTGAACTGAGTAATAAAAGAAGAAAAGGAACAACTTGATCTGAGATGGGTGGAAAGGGCATTTCAGGTTCAGCAAGAGCAAAGAAAAGGCTCAGAGTAAGAAAAGAGCATGGTATATGAGCTAGAAGCTTCAAGCAATTTGTGTTGCTGAAGAGTAAGGCAGATAGCTGGGAATGGTGAGAAATGATGATGGCTGTGTCTGCCCTTATAAGAAGCATAAATTCTATTTTGGAAATAGTCACTATGCTATTAAAGTACTATGGAAATTGCTCTTTCAGGAGGGGAATATAAGAGACTATTTCTAAGAGGAGAGGAGTCCATGAGGGCAGGAGCATGACTCTGGAGTCAGAAGACCTGGGTTCCACTCTTTGCTTTGCCTCATAACAGCTGTGTGACTATAGGGAGGCCACTTCAACGCCTTATTCTGTCCTCATAGTGTACTCATATCTGACCTCTATGCCTCATAAAATTGCAGAGATTAAATGAGGTCATGTTAAGAGGAGTGCCCACCACTTCTAACACACTCAGTAAGAGCTAACCAATGTATACTTTCTAAGATTAAGGCAATTACTGTGTTTATTGCTTGCAACCTACAAGCAATAAACACAGTAATTCACAATGCAACAGCTATATGTCATCTCTAAGAGTCTGTCTTGAGAAAAATGTGCAAACACTTGAAAAGTACTAGTAAGTGAATAGGCCCTGAGGCAGGCCAACCACCATGTACAAAGTTATATACATGGATTTGTTTTCTTCAGAGCTGACCTCACATCTAAACTGCAGACACAGTTATCCAATAGTCTACTTGATATGCCAACTTGCATATCTCAAAGGCATCTTATAATTAATATGAGTTCTTGACTTTCCCTGTACTCCCAAATACCCAAAGCTAATGTTCCTGCTTATCTTGACCACCTCAGGAAATGCACCAGCCAGATGCTCATCTCGAAGCCATTCTGGATTTTACTCCAATTCCACATCTAACTCAAAGCAGACTTTGTCAATTCTATTTCCAAAACATAGCTCAAGCTGATCCACATGTCTTCATCTTGCCTACCGCCATATTGATCCAAGCTATCATTGTTGCTTGATTGGACAGCTGATACAGTGTGCAAATGGTTCTATGCATTCAGTTGACTTGGCTGCCATAAAGAGTAATAAATAGAAACACAGCATTCACTTGTTTAAAATTTTTCAGTGTCTCCCCATCACTCTTACAGTGAACTCCAAAGAACTGCATGGTTTGCACCTGGCTTATGGATTCAACCATTTTCAAGACATTTATTCACAAAGCTTCAGGCATGATGTCTCCTGTTTCCTTTCTGTTCCTCAGACTGACCAAGGCATTTGCACATGCTCTTCCTGCTGCCTAGAACTCTCCTATGCATCACCTGGCTGTCTCCCACCAGTAACCCTGTTTCAATTCAAATGTTACCTCTCAGCGAGACCTTTTCAGCCACCCCAGCTAAAGTAATCCCGTTGCCCAAGGTACCTTCCCCAACACACAGACTCAGCTACTTGACTGTTTTCAGTACAACACTTGCCAAATTGGCAACTTTTAAAACCACTTGGCTATTTATTTGTATTCTGTCTGTCTTTCTTTCTAGAGTAATACTTGATAAGAGTAAGGATTATTTCCACCTTGTTCTCAGTTATATCCTCAGGGCCAAGCATGTGCTCAGTAAATACTGAATTAATGGGGAAAAATGAGGACTTAAAAAAGAAAAGTCAGATTGGACTCCTGAATCACAAGCTTAGAATCAATGCTTCTCTAACTGTGAGCTTCAATCGTTGACCTGTTTGATTTTGTGAGAGCAGCTCACATCTCTTTTCCGGCTGTGTGGGATGGCTTTAATCGACTTCTGTAGATGTGCTCCTAGTCAGTCATCTGTGTGCTTATTACAGTTTTCCTAACTCCCAGCTCTTTTTAAATACATGTGGGCAGCTTGCTCTATAAAAGAATTTTCTATTATGATTTTTTTTTGGTAATTGGAATGACTCATTCCCTCATTTCTTCTGGGCTAGCTTAAAGACAGATGTACCTGCATTGCATAAATTGATATTAGAAAAACTTTGAAAGTAATTTGTCTTTGTGTGGTGATTCTCAGTGGTCATCATCCAGGCTGACTTGATGCCGTAAGTGCTATGTTCCTGCCTCATTTAGCAGGACTCCGCACAACTTGATCATTCAGTCCCCAAATATGCACCATTAGCTCAGCCCGAGAATGACATTAGGTTTCTTCCCCAGAAATGCATCTCTCTGCTAACTGGAATGGCATGAAAAGCAAAGAGACTGTGACACAAAGGAAAAATAAATATTCATGATAATAGGAGAAGTCTTGTTGATAACGTATGGTTCATTATCATCTGACTCATTCTGAACCTTTAAGTGAATCCACTAAGCCACCTTTGTTTTTCTGTAGCCTCTGCCAACTGCATCTGAGGCTAATCCTTCCTGATGCCCACCCTCCACTCTGCTGATGCTCGGCACTCTCCCCCTCCCACCACACTGTGGGTTTCTGCTCCTTTCTCCCATCAGGATGATGTAGAACCTGGCCATCCAGTCAGCATTTTGGACCTTGACCCCCTACGCAGCGACTGGCTTCCATTGGTCCATATGCCAGTATCCCAGGTATAAGTAGCTGTATACCATACCATTGCTTCATACTCTGACTGCCCAGCTGGGGCCCAAGAGCCTAGGGAACTGCAGAAAACTCTATCAGACTCCTTCTTCATGGGGAGAAGGATAAAAATAGCATGTCATTTCTTGGTACTTCATAATTGCCCAGAAAATAAAATAAAGCAAAACTTAGTATTAGGAAGCAAAATTCTTACTTGTGCATGTCCTAGACCCATCAAATCTCCTCCAGCTGTTGCGGGCTCTTCCATCCCAGAAGGAGGAAGGAGACTAGTGTCAATGCTGCTAAGTGCCTGATGAGACACCCCAATGCCCTCCCCCGCTCCCCTCCCCCCCCATCAGATCCTTTGTTCGACAGGCACTTATGGAATATCAACAAGATGCCAGGCACTGTGCTGGTGACAACCATGTTAGGATAAGTCTCTGCCCTCAAGGAGCTCACAATCAGGTGAGGGACAAATACAATAAAGCAAGCAATTCTCTAACAATGACAGTTGTTATGAGAGTGATTGTACAAAGAGTTATTGGAGCACAAAGGAAGGTGTTGTTCCCTTCCTGTAGGGAAGGCAGTGGGGATCAGGGAAGGCTTCACAGAGGAAGTGACATCTGAGTTTGACCTTGAAGCATGAGAGGGAGTCTCTTAGGGAGAAGAAAGTTGAGGGAATGGCATTACTGGGGCAGGGAGGAGCAAAGGTAGGTTCTTGGGAAGCTGAATTGTTCAATCTTGCTCAAGCCACTAGGAAAGGATGGAGCAGAAGTGGGAGAAGCTAAAGGACAGGCTATAACCAGGACAAGGAATGTTTATGGAGCTGAGAATTCATGCATGGGCAGTAGGGCAGAGAGGACTTAGCAAGTTTTAGGCAGGACAATGACACAACCAAGTTTTTGTTTTAGAAAAACTCTCAGTCAGCAGTTTGGGGAACAGATTAGGTGGCTGAGGGCAGGGTAGAGCAACGAGAGAGGAGTTGACTCTGGAGGCAGGAAGAACAACTTGGAGGCTATTGCCTTCATTCTGTTGGGTAGCAGTGAGAACCGAAATCATGTGGTGGTATTGAAAATGATGGATGGGACAGAGCCCAGAAACAGCCTGCAGTTGGAAATGGAAGCATGTGGTGATGGTTTTATAAGGAGCAAAGGGCCGATGAAGGAGCTGAGGTTGACATTGTCCAAACTGCACTTGTAAATTGCTTTGTGTCTCTTAGGACACATTGATGTGTGTCATTATTTTGGTGTGATGTGATGGTGGTGGTGGTGGTGGTGGTGGTGGTGGTGGTGGTGGTGTGTGTCTGTGTAACAATCTTAAATCTAAAGATCAGTTGCAAATATGGAACAAAGAAGTGTCCCTCTAAACCACTTGAATAAAGTATCAATATGATGTGCCATCAACACTGAACTCTAATGTATTTTCTACACATAAGGATATCTTATCTAATAAAAGAGTAATATTGAAATTGACCATTTCTCCGAGATGCCTAAGCCATGCCCACCAGCCAATCAGAGTGGCGGTATGCAAATTAACCTAGCCAAGATGGAGGCCGGCAGTCACGGAGCTAGAGTAAACAGCAGGCTTCCATTGCACCAGGAGTAAACTGTATGCCTAGGCCGGCTGGGCCTCTCTCTGCTCATGGCAACATAGTTGCAATTATAGAAGCCACGGAGCTGAACCAAACAGGATGCTTAGTTACCTGCCTAGGCCTTGGCTTAAAGCAACAGTTTCAATGATAGAAGATAAATAAACCCCAGAAACCTGATTCCAGCCAGCCTTGCTGGAATGTTGGGTCAATGGGCAGCCTGAAAGCCTGAAAACGCCCCTCAGCCCATCACCCAGGCTGCCCAGACACCCCAGTAGGGACCCAAAACCTGAAGGGACTGTGAGCAGCCTGAAAACAGTGCTCAGACCCTCACCCAGGCTGGCCACACCCCAATGGGGTGAGGATCCACACTAGGGGGCTTGGCCAGCCTGCAAACAGCCATCAGCCCCTCACCCAGGCTGGCCAGGCATGCCAGCAGGTAGACATCCCCTGAGGGGTCCCAGACTGTGAGAGGGCACAGGCCAGGCTGAGGGACCTCCCAAGTGCACAAATTTTTGTGCACTGGGCCACTAGTTTTTCTATAAAACTAATTGAAATTGGTGCATTACCATCATGTAACCCTTAGACCTCATTTAAGTTTTTCCAATTTTCCCATCATGTTATTTAGAGCTAAAAAAGACATAGTCCAGAATCACATATTGTATTTTGTTATCATGTTTCCTGAGTCTCCTTAAGTTTGGAACAGTTTCTTGGGCTTTCTTTGTCTTTCATGACCTTGACACTCTGGAGATTTTAGATCAGTAATTCTGTGGAAAGTTCTTTGCTTGGCTCTTACTGTTGGTGAAAGAAATTAGTTCTTTATGATTCAGTTACTATTATGCATCTTTGGCTAGAACATCTCAGAAGTAATGCTGTGGTCTTCCCATTGCACCCCCTTGGATGGTGCATAATTTTAATTCATCTCATCACCAGTCAGTTTATTCCATTATGATCATTTGATTAAGGTGTGGTTGGCCAGTCTTCTCCTTTTTGACGCACAGATCGAAGTAACCGGTTGAGCTAAGGCCGACCCAGTCTTCTCCTCTTTAAAGTTACTTTTTCTTTTCTTTGTACTTGAAAAATATTTTGTGGAGAGGTCATTTGAGATAATGTAAATAACCCATTTCTTGTCAAATCTTTATTTTACTCATTTCTTCATATGTTACTGAACCCATGCTTTTCTATTTTACCCATTAAGTTATAATTTATTACTCTTATTATTTATATGCTGCTCAGCTTTCTCACATATGACCAGTGGGAGCTCCTTTAAGCTGGTGTTAACTTCCCATATCATTCTAAGAACCTCCTTTAATTACTTATGCAACAAGACTCACTTCACAGTCTTCCTGTTGAACTGTGGAATCAGCAACTTCTCTAAGGAGCCCTGAGTCCTTTTAGTGAAATATGGTATTTGGAAGCCAAGATAAGGTGTTAAGTGCTCTCCTTGCTCTTCTGGTTAAGCTGATCCCAAGATCTTTTAATTGACAGAGCCAGGGAAAACACACACACACACACACATTTGTTTTTATATCTATTTAAACAACTCTAATCCAGCTCCACAGGGTCCATTCTAATTTTCTCCCTTTCCATATTGGTAACTCCCTTCTCTCTCCAACATTAAGTACCTGGCTCCCATTGTTTTTAATATATTTATTTATTTGATCAGTCTCCTATCTAGCCAATTTTCTATTACTGGGACCAACCCCCCCCCCCCCCATCCACTGTATATGGATGCTCTCCTGACACTTCTCAGGTTTGGATATCCTAAACCACCCTACCCCCAAAATTACTAGGAGACTCTACTGATCCCACTCAGGATCTTTATACCAGGTTACATTACCACCTTTGGGCTCAAGGAGGGGAAGGGAAGGATGGGACAAGAGAAGATTGAGAGAAGGAAGAGAAGAGGAAAGAAGAAAAGGGAAGGGAAAAAGAAAGGAGTGGTCATCGTTTGGATTCTTACGTTGACTCTGTTAGGTAGCTGAGGCTGTTATTATTCTCCTTTTTTTTTGGTGTGTGTGTGTGTACTTTTTTTTTTTGGCTTTATTTTTATTTTTATTTATTTTTATTTATTTTTAATTTTTTTATTAATTTTTTACATTTTTTAAAATTACATAAAACTTTACAAAGATTAGTACATATATCTCTTTTTCCCCCTGCCCTTCCGCCCGCCTCCCCTACCCCCCAGTGTTTTGTGTCCATTGGTTATGCTTAAATGCTCACACAAAAGTCCCTTGGCTGATCTGTTACCCCCCCCCCCCAATGTCCCTGTCCTTGTTGCTGTAATTTGACAGTCTGTTTGATGTTGCTCTGCCTCTGAGTCTATTTTTGTTTACCAGTTTATAATGGTTATTATTATCCATAGAGGAGTGAGGACATGTGGTATTTTTCTTTCATTGACTGGCTTATTTCACTTAGGATTATTATTCTCCTTTTAAAGTTGAAGGAATTGTGTCTTGCTTAGAGTCTCACATCCAGTATAGTGTAGAACTGGGGGTCACTCTTAGGTCTTCTGAGTCCAGTTCTCTGATGTCAACATCACATACCCCATGTTCTGCTAGTCTCCCAAGAACATGTAGAGATTTTAAGAAATAAACATTGTTACTCAGGATAAAATATGTCTCCTAGAAATCAATTGTAATAAAATGTTCTTCAGCCACCAATTCACAGAAGGTCCTTATGGTCCCTGAAAGCTCCCTAAAAGAAAGACAGAGTCTTTGTATCATGAGAGGTCACCAGGGTGTGGGCATCCTCCCTCTAGCTCTTCCTCACTGCCTTCCTCAAGGATTTCCTCTCCTGAGGGGGAAGGAAATGAGCCGTTCCTCCTTTCTCCCAGCAGAGGATACTTTTCCACAACGTTTCCCCCAGCTGTGGCCACCCTTCAAGATCTTTTCTGGAATATCCTGGGTAAAAGTTTGAGATGTGGGAGTTTAGTACAGTACTACTCACAATGTGGTGGTTACTACCAACTAAGCAATATCTTTGGAAGAGAGCCTGAGCTTCCAGGTGATATGTGTGCTCACCTGCTCTGGACTGGGGATAGGGGTCCTGCATTTCTACCAATGCTCTTGCTCCTGGAACCATCATTTAAGTGGCAAATTCAGAATCTACCAAATTAAAATCTGTATTTCTACCAAATAAGAATCTGTATTTTTAATCAGACCCACCAAAACTCCAGTGAACACTAAAGCACTGCTGTAGAGCTCTCCTTCTGAGTTACATCCGCAGTGCTGAGGCAAGTCAGAGAACAAAATACCTCCCTGAGTTCTTTTGCTATTACTGAAATTAAATAGGTACATAAAATGAAAATTGTTTCCAGGTTGATTAAGTGTCATAAATTAATTGGGATGAAAGTTTTAAGAATATCATACCAAATTGGGACTTTTGCACATGCTAATCTCTCTGCCTGAGATGATTTTTCCTATCCTTCTTTTCTTGAACAACAATGAGATTTTGGCTCAATGTGTCACTTTCTCAGGAAAGTAGTCACTGACTGCTGATGAGGCCAAGTGCCTGTGTATGTTCTGTCTTAGCGCCATGAGTAGTGATTTTACAAGAAGTCAATCCTGACTCCTCTTCTTTAAGCTGCATGAGAGCAGATACCATGTCTCATTTTGCTCTCTTTTATATGTTTTATCACCTAGCACAATGCCTAATCAATAAATATCTGTCAAATGCAAGGATACAGTAGGAACCTCTAAGGTAGCCCCTAATAACCCCCTCCTCCTGGTATTCATGCCTGTGTATAAATCTCCTCCCTTTGTGTATAGGCTGGCTATTGCAACTCTCTTCTCATGAATGGACCATGACGAAAGTAATGAGCTATAACTTTCAGGACTAGATTGCATAGATTAATAGACTGTGGCTTCAAAAAGACTGTGGCTTCATTTTATATGTTTTCTCTGAGGCCATATTATGAGCTAGCTTCCCTATGCAGAAGCCCACATGGCAAAGAACTGATATCTCCAGCCAACAGCCAGTGAAGAACTGAGACTTGCCACCAACATGTGAGTGAGCTTAAATGCAGATCCCCCTCCCCCACTTGAGCCTTCAGATGAAACTGCAGCTCTGGCCAACACTTCCACCTGCAACCCAGCTGCAGTGCACCTAGATTCAGACCCATAGACAATGAGATCATAATATTTGTTGTTTTGAAGCCACTATGTTTTGGTTTACACAGAAGTAGACAACTAACACAAGGTAGATTAATGAATATTACATGTCAGACAGATCACATATACTTTCTTTAACTCTTTACCTAAGGACAATATGTCTTCCCTGATTTACAAATGAGGGTAGGGATGATCTGAGAGACTAGCCTACCCTCATCACAGCTAGTTAGTGACACAGACAGGATTTGTCCTTTAAATTTCTTTAGCTCTAAAGCTGAGCTCTTTTTAACAAGACATTCTGCCCCAAAATGAAAACAGAGTTTTCATTTTGCACAGTCTTTATCAATACAGAAGAGGGGAAAGAAAATATCCCAGTTCCTCACATTTGTATGGTATGAATCATACCCAACTTTTCTAAGTAGCTTTAGTTCATCCTTTTTTATGACTCTTTCACAGAAATACTACAAATTGAATATTGATTTTCCCCCCCTAACTCCTACCACCACCCATTTAGGACCAATTCTCCTGCTTTCTCCAACCTCATCTACTGCTGGACCATAGTCATTTCTCAGACCCACTGCCCATGACTCACACTACAGAGAATGTGGTCCTTTGAGGAGTGGTATGAAAATTGGGAGAATGGAAGGAGGAATTAGTCACATAGCCCCACAATGACTTTTTTGCTTTATTTGATTACATTTCCCCGATGATCAGCAGAGTCATAGGCTAGGAGAGTTGGCCAGAGAGAGAAATCATTAAAACAAAGTAAGGTAGGATTCAAGTAATAACCCCTTTGAAGTTCCACAGTAGACATGATAACTACAGAAGGGCAGGATTGCAAAATCAGTCTCTTGACCATGTATCAATACATATGACAGATGCTTCTCACCCATCTCTTTGCCTACAGGTCCAATAACAGGTAGGACCCCTCTCCCTCGCCGCCCCAGAATTTGGAGAAAGGGGAACTCTGCTGATCTGAAGCAGCTGTCACTAGTGTGACAATTATTTGGTGCCTCATGTTAATATTTAAAATTCATACCTCTAATTCCCATTATATTATAGGACAAATATACATTTGTTTAATACAAAAAGATAATATCTTCCCCAGGTTTTCAAGCACAATTTATGTTCAAAGAAATTCCCCATTTCCTGTGGCTTTACTCAACCTCCTCAATCCCCCCCCACACCCACCCACACTCCCCTATATACATATGTATAGAAGGAATATATAATATACATTTTCCGTAGTTTAGATTGCTTCAGAAAGAATGAATTTGTCAGTAAAAAAACAACCTTTCAAGGACTCCCTGGGCAAAACTGTAAACAAAAGCTGCTAACCTGTGCCTACCAGTTAAATTACCTAAAATAGAAAATCAATTATGAAGCTTCTAACTAAATTCCAGGTTTCTGAAGGACGGGGGCTGTCCTCGAAGGTGCCCCCGCTCCTCCTCTCCACGCTTGCTCTATTCCTGCAGATAGCCCTGCTATTTAATACCCTCTTGGCGCTGGCTTATTTTCCTCCCTTGATTGCTTCTGAATGTACAGTAATCCTCTTTTCTGGTTACTGTGGCTTTTACTACAGGTAAATCAACTATATCCAGTCATGGGACAGATGCCACATGAAAGAAGAAAGTGACAATTGCTTTATCCAAGGCTGTCATTCACCTTTAGGGTTGAGAGGCAGACATTTCTAAGAGTCTAAGGCTCAGATATGTGTAGGAAACAGATGGGAAATGAATGAAGCATCCAAGGATTTACCGATTCCCTGAGTTTTAGCTGCCTGGGAGCACATGGGATAGAGAAATGTATAGAAATAATGGGGCTCTGTGGGGGAAGGGGACAGGGAATGATTTTCAATTTTTCACATTCTTCTTTGGATATGGACTGAAGAGAAGATGTGAGGAGGAGATGTTCACTTTTTGCTTTATTCTCTGACATTTTAAGGCCCTTCACACCTTGGATTATAACATTGAAATCAGGGGACCCTAACTGGTAACTGCAATTTTACATCAACTGTTTCAACACATTCACATTTGTACCTACTCAGCTAGGCTACAATGTAACTCCATGCCAAGGTAGCTGAGGAAATGCAATCCCACTAGAGAAGCACCCTGTCGTCCCCCCCCCCCCCCCCCCCGCCGGATCTAAACCTCCAAAGTCAAATGAATGTACCCAGGCCTAGGGGAGGAAATCAAAGGATTCCCACAATAAATAAGCAACCTCCCTCTGCCCTGGGCCTATGGGCAATGCTTCACAAGCAATTAAAAAGATAAAAAAACTGCCCTAACCAGTTTGGCTCAGTGGATAGAGTGTCAGCCTGCGGACTGAAGGCGTCCCAGGTTTGATTCTGGTCAAGAGCATGTACCTTGGTTGTGGGCACGTCCCCAGTAGGGACGGTGCAGGAGGCAGCTGATTGATGTTTCTCTCTCATCGATGTTTCTAACTCTCTATCCCTTTCCCTTTCTCTCTGTATATATATATATATATATATACACACACACACACACACACACACACACACACACATATATATTTTAAAAAGATAAAAAACCTCACTCATTCATATTTTCATTATTTATTTAACAATCTCGTCATGTTTGTAACGTGAAGGGGTCAAGGCAGTAGCCCTACACTCAAAAGTTTTCAGTTGAGTTGGGGACATGGATAAAGGTATTAAAAAGGCAGTAAAAACAAACAAACAAACAAAAAACCCCAAACCCCACACCATTAAATGGTACAACAGACATGTAGAAATGGTCCCTATGAAAGTGAAGGGGTCCTGGGGAAGGTAAGTAGTTGGAGAGTTTACCAGGGACGAGTTCTGGGAAGAGATGAGCATAGAGCTGGATTCTGAAGACTGTGCGCGAGGCAGGCGGCAGATAGACTTCCCTGAGGTTCCATTTCCCCAGCCGAGAATGAGCAGGTTGCAGGAGCTGTGGAAGGATGAACGGTGATAACGTTTATCCTCTGCCTGGCGCGGTGCCCAGGCGCATAGAAGCCATCAATGGATATTAGATTCTCTTTCCTGTTTTATTTTATGCCGCCCACGCTTGTTACTAGTTAATGATAGACATGCTGATGAAACCAAGGGATATTACGCACACCTCTCCCATTTTCTGTATTGAGCATGAATTGCTTTTCACATAGAACAAAATACTGTCAAAATTAACATGGCGTTTTATTTAGAGGGTTCTCATCTGAAGGAGGCAGTGGGTCTGTGGTGGTCCCAGCCCAGCAAAATATCAAATGAGGGCTTTCTGGGCACACGGACATGTTATTTTAATCTGGTCTTAAGCATCCTTGGTTGCTGGTTAGACCCACTCAGGCTGAATGAGGTGCCAGAGACGCAGTGCTGTGCTCACTCACTTTCCTAAGGCATGGGGCGGACTGAGGTCTCTGTCACCCATGACGGGCAACTGCTGTGTGCTGCCAAGCATTGCCGTCAATGCCTCCTGAAGCCCCAGTCCCTGGTAGGCACAGCCTCCACCCAGGCAGGGCTCACTTGCACCAGGGGCTGGAGACCTGGAGTGGAGGACCGCAGCCTGGGGTGTCCTCCTGGCTGCGTGTGTGATACAGGCTCAGCCCACCCAGAGTGTGGCCTGTCCTGGACTCAGAGAAGAAAAGGTAGTTGCTGTTCTCGGGTCTTTGAGTGAGCACATGCTCAGGCCTCAGGCTCTGCCTGCCGCCCACACTGCACCACACTTGCCCTCTCCAGTAAAATTCTTGACTAAGAAATGCTCTTAGTTCAGAGCTGAAGCTACCACTCCAAGTTGTTGCTGGGAGGGGAAATCAGCCTCCAGAGAAACGTCATGAGTCACAGACATCTTAATTCCTCTGAGAAAATGTGGGCCTGAGAAAGCCGGCGGGCGGTTCCCAATGGCATCTCTGGTTACCTAGGTTCATGCATTGTCATGGGTTGAATTGTGCCTCACCCCTATCCTGAGCCAAAAAAAAAAGATGTTGAAGTCCTGACCCCAGTACCTCAGAATGTGACCTTATTTGGGAACCAAGACTTTAATCAAGTTAAATGAAGTCATTAGAGTGGCCCTCATTCAATACGACTGGTGTCCTTATAAAAAGGGGAATTTGGGTACAAAGACAAACATGCACAGAGGGTAGATGGAGTGAAAAGACACAGGGAGAGATGGTCACCTCCCAGCCAAGGAACCCACAGGCTTCCAGAATCTATGAGCAGGCCAGGAATGGGCTCTTTCCTATTGCCTTCCTATTGCCATCAGAGGGACAATGGCCCCCCTGACACCTTGATTTGAGACTTTGGCCTCTAGAATTATGAGGCAGTCCATTTCCGGCTCCTAAGCCATCCAATGTGTGGTACTTTATCACAGCACCCTGAGGAACAAATACATGGACAGTAGAGCATTTTCTCACCAAAAGAGATGAGTATAGGGGAAGACTCCATTCAACAAGGGCAGCTGATGTCCACCAAGACACTTATGGGGCTGCGTGAATCCTACAAAGAGAAAGGGAGCCAAAGAACCATCTGGCTGGACATGGGTGTGGCCAGGGTTGGTGTCCTTGGACCAAACGTGGTGTGGGCACTCTGCTCAGTAGCAGGGACTCTTTTGCCAGCCTTCCCCTCCTGGCCCTTCTGTTTTCCATTTCAACAAAGAAATCTCGGTTTTGTGGGACACTTAGCTCTGAAATGCTTTCACTTTTCAGCTGATCCTCACCGCTTCGGAAAGACAGACAGGGTATTTCTGTGACACGGGCACCTGTCGGGGACAGTGGGGAAGTGGGACCAGGTCTCCGGCTTTCCCTGGCTCCTGTGGGGTTTGGCTGTTCCATATAGGGCCCTCATTATTGGTGATTTCCGCATTACCCTTCTGTAACTGGGAGGGGCACAAATAAACAGGAAAAGTGAATTCCAGTGAAGTCGCTGTGTGTTGGGGGCCCTGTTGTGGTGAGATGACAAGTCGCAATCTGAATGGGGATAGGACCAATGATGAATGCAGCATGAGTCACAAGTGGGCTAGGACAGGCAACGGTCATGCTTGGAATTGTAGCCACACCTTTGGGACTACAAACCTGTGAAGTCTGAGTGTCTATGAGAATTGAGAAAAATCTGTGTCTAGAGTCTTCAAAGAATGTGGGGTCTTGTTATATGTGATCAATATTCCTCCCATTAAAAAAAAAAAAGTAGGCCCTTACCTTAAAATTATTTTTTGATAATAAGAATAAATTGAAGTATGCTAGAGAAAAGAGAAAAATGAAATGAGATAGAAACAAAATTACTCATAATCCCATAACTCTAATTTAACTTCTCAAATATTAACAAACTAGAGGCCCGGTGCATAAAATTCATGCAGGGGGTGGAGGGTGTGTGTCCCTCAGCCCAGCCTGCACCCTCTCTAATCTGGGACCCCTCCTGGATGTCCAACTGCCTGTTTAGGCCTGATCCAGATGGGCAGTAGGACATCCCTCTCAGAATCCAGGACTGCTGGCTTCCAACCGCTCGCCTGCCTGCCTGATCACCCCCTAACCACTCCCCGGCCAGCCTGATCAATGCCTAACTGCCCTCCCCTGCTGGCCTGGTCACCCCTAACTTGCCTCCCCTGCCAGCTTGGTCACCCTTAACTGTCCTCCCCTGCCAGCCTGGTCACCCCTAACTGCCCTCCATTGCAGGCCTGGTCCCCTCCCTCAACTGCCCTCCCTTTCAGCCCTGATCCCTCCCAACTGCCCTCCACTGCTAGCCATCTTGTGTCCACATGGAAGCAGCCATCTTGTGTGTTGGTCAATTTGCATATTACTCTTTTATTAGGTAGTATAAGGCCATCGTTAAGTAAAATGTAATATATCCATGAATGTGTTGCTTTTAAATGAAAATTCTCCAGAATTTTACATAAATATTTAGTAAAAATGTTTACCTAAAAGAATCAGAATATTAAAGTTTGTATACAATATGAGCTGCAAAAGTATGCTTGAAGGAAATATACCAAAATATAGTGGGTCAAGGTTACTTCCTTCTTGATAGTTTTTCCATTTTTTAAATGTTTTACAATGTTTCAAAAGTTACCTTCTATCCAGAATTGGGTAAATATTCAGTTGTATTTCCTTCTTATTTTTCTATCATCTAATGTAGTATTTATCTCTTTAATTCAGCTGAATTTTTTTCAAGAACGCCATGACTCTCCCCCACCTTTTTAAAAAGGTTATAAACAGATAACTCAGATAACCATAGGGTGTTAAAAACTAGAAAAGGTTTTTGGAAGTCAACTATTTTACCTGCGGTGGAGATGGAACCTGAAACTGTTGACGTCTGTCACATAGATAGCAGCAGGGCAGGACAGCGGGAGCTCAGAATACCTGTTTCAGGGCCTTATCCTCAGTGTCGTGCACTTCAACGTGCCGAGTGAGCAACGCTCTGCCATTGTATCCAAGTTAATGTGAAATGCAGTGGGCTGCATAGAATTTTAAAATCGAGAAGAAAGGCCTAAGTGTGACATTGGCAACTATTATTCGTAGTCGGTCAATTTGATTTTTAAAAATATGTTCTTTCCTTAATTGATTTTTTTAGAGGGAGAAAGAGATAGAAACATGGATAAGAGAGAACATCCATCGGCTGCCTTCTGCACACCCCCTACTGGGAATTGAGCCCACAACCCGAACACGTGTCCTGACTGAGAATCAAACCAGCGATCTCTTGGTGCATGGGATAACGCTCAGCCTACTGAGCCATAGTGGCTGGGCTCAGTCAATTTGATTTACAATTTTTTTTCTCATGTTGTAAGTCCTCTGGGATCTGTACCCAGATACCAATTTATTGCTTATTCCTGATCCAGGCACTTTTTTTTTCTTTGTTGATTCAGGCAATTTTTCTTCATTCCAGCATTAGCGCCCTTGATCATTGGGCTCAGTCAATTTGAAAGTAGAATGCCACTCTTCTCACTGCCTTTTTTGGTTTGTTTTGAAAAAATACAGCTACTTTTCATGAGACATACCTATGTTACCTTGGAATGGGCTTCTTATCATTTTTTTTTAAATTATTATGTAAATATTTCAAAGTTTCTCAGTTTTAACTTCTAATAATGTCCATATTAATAGATGTGAAGCACATAAACAAAAGCTCTCTTTTGGGGTCCTCAATAATTATGAAGAATGCAGAGGAGACCTGAGACCAAAAAAGCATTATTGCTGCTCTATACCAGCCCTTGAGGGACTCAGGTCCCACAGAGCAGTGTCCCTGCATCACTGCTGCTGCTGTAGGACTGAAAGCCCTTGAGCAACTTGCACCCTGTAGGATGGGGAATGAAAGGGGATTGATTATCTGAATCAGGAGATTGGAGTGCCACCAGGCAGACCCACCATGACTTCCTTCTGGTTAAACGAAGAGCAAGTAGCAGAATGTTGGGGGAAGAGAAGGAAGAGGGGCCAATTAGAATAGGCTCTGGTCCTCACATTTGGAGAACTTCAGGGAGAAGAATGGGAGGGGAAGGCTGGCTGATGCCATTTATTCTGCTTTCATACCTAAAATATCCTAAATCAACTATAACTCGTTTACCTTTAACAGTGATATCTGATGCAGTATGACCTCAGGGGTAGGAGAAGGCCTTGTAGTCCATGGATATATCTCTCCAAAGCACAAAATCCTTTTATCTAGGATCAAGCATGTCATTAGACTACTGGAGATGGACTATTGAAATGCAAATTCCTGTGGAGGGGCATGATGTACTGTGTGAGGAACATGATGCACAAGCTTGGTTGCACAGGAGAACTACCAAAATATAGATGCCTGGGCCCGGGGTGGGGTGGGGGGGCAGGAGGGGGCGGTGGGACCAGGCATAAGTGTATGTATCTTTATCTCCCCAGGCAGAGGATAGGAAGGGGATCCCAGAGAAACAGCAGGCAGACTCACACCTTAGCTCCAGGCCTTGGTGGGTCACTTCCTGTTCTGAGCAGCTGGAGTTCTCAGGGGGTTCTCTTTCCTCCCAGCAGGGCCTTTGCTCAGCCGGCACAGCCCTCTGACAATGACAGGCAAAAGGAACTTCACAGTTTTCTTTCCAGCTCTTCAAATAAACAATCTTGGTCATAGATCCAACTGCTAAATCTTTACACACCAGAAAGTTAGGCTTTGACGTGCTTGTTTTCCTTCCCTGTCTGACTCACAGAGTGAGTCATGGAGAACCTCATTCATCTCCACTGCACGAGGGAAGCAAGGCCAGAGGTAGGTCTTCCTTCTCCCTGATGTTGGGCTGGGGCTGAACTTGGAGCTGACTTCTCAGCCCCCTCCCCTTAGCACTGCAAGCTGCCCCCATGGCTTAAGAACTTCTGCTCACTCTCCCAGAGATGATGGTGGGGGGTCAATAAACCCACAGCACAGGGTCTGTGGCTGGGGCATCCACTGAGTTCTCTGTGGCATCTCAGTTTCCTGAAGTACCTGAGAAAATATAACACCAAACCAAGCTTCTGAGGGAAGAATATGGCCCCACAGTGTAAGTATTTTAGCAGCACAGGATTTCACAACAGGGATTCACAAGAGAGAGGTAGTCCTCTCAGCTCTTCCCGAGGTAGAACAACGCTGGAGACATCTATCTAGGAGCTATATTTACTCTTGTCCCCTGGATCAGGAAAGAGGAAATGTGAAATTCTCTCCTTTCTGGCACTACCTGCTCTGATTCTTGGCCATCATCTATTGCTCAAACTTTAATGACTTGTCCACAGACAGATGAAAAATGGAACCCCGGGTTGGCAAGGTGACATAGGTAAGATCTCCTGCACCCCTGGCCTGTGCTGTGTTGCACCCACCCCACATGCTCAGGCCCAACATAGGAAGGAGAAATTCACAAACCATCCATCTATTTTTTCACCTACCATCTATTGTGTGTGACAGGCATGGAGACCAGGATAAGATGTGCTTCTGTCCCAAGGGACCCACAGCCTGATGGAGGAGCACAACCTAACAGGCCAGTGTGGGGGGACACAGCTGAGGATTCCCTAGTGAGCTGTTGGCACAGAAAAGGGAGAGGGTTACTACAGACTACCTGGATATGGGGTCAGGGGGAGCTCTAGGGAGACTGAACTTGTAGGCGGTGCGCCAAGTGAAAAAAAGCATAGGGGTGAGTGGGAGGGATCCATATTTTTTAATGTACATAAGGCGTATCCTCTCAACCCAAAAAGGTGGATCAGGGCTAAGTCTAAAGGAGCAACCCTGTCCTGGTAATGGTGATGGGGACAAGGCATGTGTCCCCAAGGTGACATGAACTCTAGCATAGTGAAATTTATTCCACTTTCGACTAGACTGAAGTGTTCAAATCAGCCTGCTCTCATCCAGCCCCCTCTTTGTCAACCAACAACTTCTTGAAAGCGTGACTATAAGAATACAGCTGTATAGCCTTGTCTTCTGGGTCTCAAAGCCCTTCATCTCTCTGTTTAGAAGACAGAAATCAGTGTTCCCATTTTTACAGAGAGAAGACTAGAGTCCTGGAGAATATTAACATTTGGCATAAAACCTTAGAAGGTACATTGTATTTTTAGGGCTGATCTCTCTCATCCACATGTGACATCTGTGGATACTTCTCCAGTTCATCCTGGGTCATGTGATAGACTTGGTAGCATCAGGCAATGCCACACAGTCCCTTTTAGGGGAAACAGAGTCACTTAGGCATGCTCCCAGCATTGATAGCCATTCCCTATTTGCCACATTTTACTTGCAAAATTTACTTTAAAATATATACTATATGTTGATTTCAGAGAGGAAAGGAGAAAGATGGATAGATAGAACATCAATGATGGGAGAGACTCATTGATAGGCTGCCTCCTGCACACCCCCTACTTGCGGATTGAGCCTGCAACCCAGGCATGTGTCCTGACTGGGAATCAAACCATAACCTCTTTGTTCATGCCAGCCAAGCACAATTCACTTTTTTTTTTTAATGGGCATTTTACGCCTGAATGAGAGAGAATCATGTGCTCATATTTCTTTTATAGCCATGAATATTGGAAGGCTGCAACAAAATTTCCGTGACTCCCACCCATCTCCTCACTGCTCAGTTCTAGGCTGTGTCACTGACAGCTCCAACACACTCAGAATGGAGCCTGGCCAGATAGGAAACAACCCTCTTTCCTTTGTGCTTAGCAAGCTAGTTGTGAACACATTTCAGACCTCTTGATTTCCCTCAATTCTGAAATTCAGAATTGACATGTTCAGGATTGACACCACCCAAGCTTCTCTGTTGATGGTTAGGTCTTCAGCTTTGGTGAAATGCAAATACTGTTCACATTAACTCCACTAGCTCCATCACATATTACAGAATGAGGCATCAGCACCAGTGATCCCAGTGAAACTAATAGGATATTGTATGGCAATTATAAGTCAATTTAAAAGGAAGTCAGAGGTCTGGGGTGGAAGGAGGAAATTAGCATGGGACTGCTTGGGAAGAGAACTAGGGTAACTGAGGGCTTAAGGTCATTGAAAGGGCAAAAAGTGAGGGTGCTGTGAGACAGCTCAGTGCATGGAGTGGTCAGCTATACTCAGAGCCTTGCGTAGGCAAATGTTTAAAAATAATTGTAGAGAAGATTTGAATACCTACAGCCTTGTGCTGTGTGTGAGTCCATGTGTGCCTGTGCTTTACTCAGCATAATTGAGAGTCAAACCAAACGCATCCATTGGGCACTGTGATCCCTTCTCCTACCCCCTGGGACTCAGAGTAAAAGCTGACGTTTTGCTTCTGACGTCAGGAGTAGCAGCTGCTATGGTCACAGTATTATCAGCTTGGCCAACCTCTTTAGAGTCAAAACCAGCCAAAGGAGTTTACTGCAGGGAGTTTTAACTTGGCAAAATACATACTCGAAAGCACTGGGAAAGTGGGTCTTTTCCCAGTTGAATCCCCGATCACCCTCTCCCAACTGTTTGCCTGGCTCTTACTTATCCTTCTAAATAATCAAGAACTTGAAAGGAAAACTTCTTCTCTGGCCACAAACTGAGTCAGATCTCTCATTCTATGCTCCTTACACCATATCCTGTTCCTTTGTGTACTTAATGTAACCATAATTAGATAAGTCATTGTAATTGGTTATTAATTTCACCTCCCTCTGCTTTATGCCTATTGCCTTAATAATATACAATTGTTTGTCAAAAAAGTGAATTTGTCATTTCACATCTAAAAGTCTCTATGATATGTAATAGCAAAAATCCAATTTGGAGAGATGTAGAGAGTAAATGTTCCTTTTATCAGATCAAGACTGCTTCCTTTGTACATCTGTTTTCAAATACAGAAGCCTAATGATGAGAGAACCAGAGGCAGTACTCAGCAGACTGGCTGGGGCATTTTTGGACACATAGGTGCACTTAACGGAGGTGACGACATTTGGTGGCCAAAATGACTAAGCCGCTCTCTAGTGTTCATTGAGATAGCCACAGATTTCTATTTAGAGTAAATTTAGCTATAATGACAGCAGGAGTCATCGCATCATAGCTAACTCAAAGAGGCAGCTTTCATCCAGAGACCTGAGAGCTCCCATTCAGCCTTCTCCTCCTGCCTTCCTTCATAATGCCCAGGTAGATTCTGACACACCTTCTAGCACCTTCCTGTCCTGCCTTTTATGGGAACCCTCCCTGACTTCTCCAGCCAACCTCATCACACCTTATCTGAACTGCTATAGCCCCTACATGCTTAACAACACAAGCACTCATTCATTTGCCCACCAAGTCTGTGTTGTATACATCTGAAATGCAAATAGACACTTGCAAATAGTCTGAAATACACATTCTCTTTTACTCCAGAGGTGCAAGGTTCATGGAGCGGGTGAGGGTAAGAGGGCGGGCCACGTCTCACGCAGTTTAATCCTCAATGCACTCAGGGCACAATGCTTAGTCATCCATGATGTTATCTTCATTTCATGACTAATCGATTTAGTATATAGCACAGAGGACTGACTAACCCCAGCAGAAAGGGATCAGATACTAAATAAACGAAAGCAGGGACAATGGCAGGGAAGAGAATAGGCAGAAAAGAGCAAACAGGAATATTCTTAGGAAGGACTGAACTAAAAATACTAGCCTTTGGATACACACAGCATTGCTCCCCAAACCCTTCCAAAGAGCAAGTTTCCGCAGTTGCTTTTGTGTGATACCTTTGAGGCTGCTGATTTCCTGTGGCACCACTGAGGGTGTGGTAAGGATGCAGTCAGGAGAGAGCACCAGGAGGCAGGGAAACAAAGGAAGGTGACCGTGAGGCGTTACATTACTAGGTGGCACCACTGCCCCTGTGGAAGCCGGCAAGGCAGTTCTGCCTTAGTAACATCAACACGTGAACGGAGAGCAAATTCCAAGTGGGCAGGTGGGTTCTAGCTCCCTAGGAATGCACTGAATATTCAAAGAGCATTCAGTTTTCCCTGAGGCTTGCTGAACACACTTCCGCTCTCTCCCTTCCCCACGTGAGCATGGATCTGCTCTTTGACTCCTGAAATGAGCCCAATGAAGAGGCAGGTCTGAACTGAGATGGTCCATCATCTCTGCTCAGGCTTCTAGTCCACTTTTTCCGTTAAAGTGAGACCACGAGACTGTGAGTTTAATTCTCTCAACAATTGAGCAGGGGAATACATCATTGCTGTGCATGAGAGAGCAGAGCATTGGATGTTGACTATGGGAAATATCACGGAATCTATCCATTTTAGAGTCTTTTTTTGTTCCTATTCAACTTGAAGTATATTCTCTGCCAGCCAGTAAAATCCCTCCTGGAGCACAGGATAAGCCAGGTCACAGAGACCAGAGCAGAGAGGCAGACAGCCAGGCACCATGATGTGCTTGACAGACAGATGAAGTCCCATAATTTTGGGGATTAGGGAGAGGGGGAGGGGAAAGGAGATATTTTTCTGTATTGGAGGCAAAAGAAACCTCTTTAAACTTCAAACAGTTATCAAGTAAAAAGGCAGATATCTATAGCTATCCTGTATAATAAAAGCCTAATATGCTACGTGGCTGACAGTTAGACCGTTTGACTGGTTGCTATGACACACACTGACCACCAGGGAGCAGACGCTTTGATAGGTAGGTTAGCTTGCTGTTGGGATCTGGCCCCAAAAGTGCACTGGTGGGGTCCCTTGGCTTGGCCTGTGCCCTCTCACAATCCAGACCCCTTGGGGGATGTCGGAGAGCTGGTTTCCTCCCAATCCCCACAGGCCAGGCCAAGGAACCCCGCCAGTGCATGCATCCATGCACTAGGCCTCTAGTCTAAACTAATAAAAGCGAAATATTAAAATTAACCGTTTCTCCGAGACAGGGTAAGCCACGCCCACCAGCCAATCAGAGCGGCTGTATGCAAATTAGCCCAGCCAACATGGCGGCCGCCACTCACGGACCTGAGTAAACAGCCCTTTCCATTGCGGCAGGAGAGAAAGTGAAGCTGAGCCCCTCAGCTCAGCTCCGA
>PVJC01026582.1:0-23897 GCA_004026665.1 Murina feae
TGTTTGTTTGTTTGTTTGTTTTTTAATGTACAGGAAGAAACCCACAAAGATGGTGTTATATGGAACACAGGAGACAACTGAAAGAATTCCTAGTGGCCAAAGTTGGGACAATTTGAGCAACAAAATGAAGATATAATGCAAAGTTGCATTATAACTCAAAATATAAAATAAATGTCCACCACATAAATAAATGATTGGATAACAAAACAAATGGAAAGAAGAGACAAAACTCCAATGCAGAAGAATGCTGAATAATTTATGTCGATATTCAGCCATTAAAGAGGAATGTAACTCCCTCTCCTTAGTGTAGGCTGGGCATAGTGACTTCTTTCCGAAGAGTATAGTGTACAAACAGGGTAAAAGAGTAGCTTTATAGTGGAGAAACCTGGCAGCCACTACCTCAGTCAAATGATCAAGGTCAACATCAAAAGTAGTAACTCAGGCTGATAGTGTGATATGACATGATAAAAATGAAACTTTACCTCTGTGGTTTTCCTCTCAAAAGTCTACATCCATAGTCTACCCATAAAAAACACACATCAGCCAAGAAGTGCCTAAAGGCACATAAGACAACTAAACTAAATGTAATATGGTATCCTGGATGAAGTCATAGAATAGTAAAAGGACACTAGGTAAAAATTAAAGAAATCTGAATATATTATGGAGTTTTGGTAATAATAATGTATCAATATAGGCTATAAAATTATTAAAATGTCTGGTGAGATTTTAAAATGCATGTAGAATTAAAATATCTGACAATAACAACATAGTAGTTAGAAATTTGGCAAATGCATTATCTGGAGCATGGGGTAGGGTATACAATTATCTATGATTGTATTATTTACTCAATGATAATAAAAAGAACATTTTATCATTTTCCATCAAAAAACACTACCTGCTAAGAACTATATATTTTTTTATAGATAAGACTAATATGACCTCTGTAAAATAGAATGTCAGCACATTGTCCTAGATGTAATGAAGTCCCGGTCTTGGAAGTCTAAGCAACAAATTTTGCTTTAATCTCCTATATAATAAAGAGGTAATATACAAATTGACCATCACTCCAACACATAAGATGGCTTCCCCCATGTGGACACAAGATGGCCTGTAGGGGAGGGAAGTTGTGGGCCATCAGGCCAGCAGGGGAGGACAGTTTGGGGGGGACTAGGCCTGCAGGGGAAGGCAGTTAGGGGTGACCGGACCAGCAGGGGAGGGCAGTTAGAGGTGACCAGGCCTGCAGGGAAGGGCAGTTGGGGGTTACCAGGCTTATAGAGAAGGGCAGTTAGGGGCAATTGGGCCATCAGGGGCACAGTTAGGTATCAATCAGGCTGGCATGAGAGTGGTTAGGGGGCGATCAGGCTGGCAGGCAGAAGCGGTTAGGGGCTATCAGGCAGGCAGGCAGGCAGGCGAGCAGTTGGAAATCAGCAGTCCCAGATTGTGAGAGGGATGTCCGACTGCCCGTTTAGGCCTGAGGATCATCAGACATCCCTCGAGGGATCCCAGATTGGAGATGGTGCAGGCTGGGCTGAAGAACACACACACACACACACACACACACACATATCCCACTGTGCACAAATTTCATGCACTGGGCCTCTAGTCCCTTAATACTTACAATAACAAACTTATAAAATATAAAATGCATTGCACAAACAACCTTCCCTTTAAAAATAAAAAAACAAAAATCAGCACTTTAGGCTTCCAGTTTTACTTCTGATTTTCTAAATTTCAATTTATAAACAACTTTTAGAGAAAGTAGGGAGACTGGGATGCACTTATGTACTGCTCCTCCCATGAACAGAATGGAAATCTTACATTCTCACCTGCAACATGGCTGCCATATCACATCACAACGCTGGCACCAGTTAAGGAAGCAAGACACTGAAATGAGATTTTCTTTTTAACATTTCACAGAACACGGGGATTAGTGTGTTTTCCACCCTAAAGGTGTGTAAGGATTGAATGGAATATTTCAATCATACCCAAAAGAACATGAGTTAATATGTCACAGCTACTTAATCCACTCGTTCAGAAATAGTAATGCAAATGTTTAAATATTTATGCTTTATAGGCAAAACATGGCACCTTGAATTATGGTATCATGCTCTCTTATGCCACTGACCTACAATTCATTTCAGATCAGGTAACCAGAAAATCACTGTATTCAACAGAGGAGCACAAGCAAAAGTCTTTATATTCACAATCCTTTCATTTTTCATTTTTATTTACACACTAGCACAAGCCTTATTTGTCTCCTGAATAAAATTAAAATATCCATCAAAGTCAATGATTAAGGAAGAGATTAATTCTGTGCCTTTAACTGGTTGATCAGATTATAATTTCCCATCATGTGTAAAATTCAAAGGCTCCTATGAGAATTCTACAGAAATATCCTGTTATTCCCAGACATAATGAGTACCTTCAATATAAACTTTCCACTTCAATCATAATGTAAGTTGTATGTTGGCTTTCAACCAACCCTCTCTATTAATGCTTCTTTTGAGCACATGAATAAGGTCAGAGAGGAATCAAATTATTTGGAATGGTTTTTACTCAGTTAGTGCTCTTCTTTCCACTATCACTATCCCCAGGCTACTGAAGCAGAAAATCAGGTTCAGACGAAATCTTAGACCTTTCAGGGTGAATTTCAGAGTTAGGATGGGAGCTCAGGCGCCATGAATGACTTGACAGAGGAATCTGTCCTGTTCTACCTTGTGGTAGCTTGGAAGTGTGCAGGAGAAGTAAGACACAGGGAGAAGAGTTCCTTATCTCCCACTTCCACCCCTGTGACCTAAGCCAACTCTTATCTCTTCTGAGATAGATTTCCTCTTTTATCTCTTCACTAGTCTCAATAGCATTGGGTGACATTTTCAAACCACATATTGTCATCAACTACCCCAGGATATGAAACACTGAGGAGGACCTATCACCTCTTTGGTGTCCTCCCCAATAATGCATAATCAAATCTAATCATAAGAAAAATAAGGCAAACAAATATTGAAAGGCATTAGCCAAAATAACTGGCTGATACTCTTCAAAAGTATGGAGGCCCTGAAAGACAAGGAAAGACTGAAGCACGGTCACACACTGGAGGATAATATGACGATAATGACTTTTTCCTATTAAGATTTTTCTAAAAATTAGGTTTTCAGACTTTTGAGGCGATTGTGCAGTTCTGGGTAAAATGTTACCCAAGTGAATTATTTATAAAGTTGCAAGAAACTGCAAACTTTGGTGAACAAATCGTCTTGATGTCATTTCCTAGAGGGCTGTTTAGTTGACACTGGGCTCTCTTTGGCTACTGTTGCCAATTCACCTCCAAAGGCAGCCCAGCTGCTAAAGAGAGGCAAAGGATAGGAAGGAGAGATCTAGTCAAGATGTCTCTCTGAGTACCTAGCGCCTCCCCCAGCTATCAGATGGGTGATAAGAGGTTAGGCAGTGACAAAAGAAGGTTGAAGACAATGAATATATATACACATATATACATACATGCCTATACCTATCTACGCATGTATATACACATACATGTACATATGTAAGTACGTATGTGTCATCCTTTTCTAAAGAGAGCCTAAGAGTGTTAACAATGTCTGCTACTCACAAAAGCCTCTCCCTAACCATTTAGAGGCAACTCATTGAATTCTTTTTAACAATCCCCAAAACACACAAAGATTTGTGTTGGTGGTAGTGGTGTTATTTTTAAGTAATGTTACTATCGTCAGACCACACAAAAGAATCTGGCGTATCCCCTATCATGGCCAAGTAAGTGGAAGATACGCGCCCCTCCTCTCAGGACCAAACTGGAATTACCACTAAATTATAGAACAATCAACCTGGATAACCAACTGAAGACTAACTAAGCAGCAGTCTCATAACCAAGGATTTAGAGAAAAATTCACATTGAGACTAGAAGGCAGGGCAGAGATGCAAAAGGGCTGGCCTCCCACAGACGTGCGGTGACTGAGGAACCAAAGGGTTATCTCAGCCTCAAAGGTTCAACCTGAGGAGCATGGGGTCTCCACCTGATGCTGGGCCCCGAGTCCAGTGTACCAGAGCCAAAAAGAGGAGCCCACGTAACATCTGACTATGATAATCAGCAGAGATTCTGACCTTCAGTAAGAGATAGGTGTCTGATACAAAGCTAGGCACTCTCTTAAAGGGGTAGCACACAAAATCTCATTGGCAGCCACTCACCCTGTGCTGCAGCAGAGGGAGAGTGGCTCAGAGCATGGGTGACTTTGGGGAAAGGCAAAAGGTACAGCTGCCAAGATCCCTGTGCTGAATCCCTCAACCACACTGTCCACAGAAGCCATCTTTCCTGCTCAAGCACTACTCTGCATATGGCATCAGCTAAGGGAATGCACTAGCGCCATCCTCCAGACTCCCTGTGGCCTGTGGAGGAGTCAGCAGTCTGCCACTAGCCTGGACTCATGGGGCAGACTTTCATGGAAGGATCTCGAAGAGGTCCGGGCAGACTCAGGAGGTAGCAAAGACAGAGTTGTGTAGTTCTAAATTAAGGACCATTTTTCCCTTGCACACTGGCACCACCATTCCTATGCAGAGCCCTCCTCTTACAGGGCTAAATCTTGGTCTTTGTTAGCCTGATTAACTCTTCTGTCCTCACCCTGAAAACTCCCTGAGACCCCACTCTATCACAAAGGTATACTAGTACAAGCACCTAGCAGGGAGGACTGGTGCTGGTGAACCCTGAAACTTTTGATGAATGGCCTCAAACCAAGAACTGGTGCCAAGACTGAATCTGTATCAACCTGGTGAACACCACTGGTACTTAACTGGTGACTCACTAAGAAGCCACCTTATCCTAATCGAGTACTGCCAGAGCCTCTCTCTGTGACTGCACTAACAGGCGGTCAGCAGGTAGAGTAGCTCTTGGGCTGCCTTGGGCCTTTTGCTGGCCTATCCCTGGGTTCAGGACTGGTAAAAGCTAGACTTGGTATGCAGCTTAACCCCTCCCATGTGCACCCAGACCCAGGAAAGGCAACCACAAACTGTGAGTTGCTTTACAGCCTGAAATAGGTAATCCAGGGTTGATCACAGGCAGTGCCTGACATCGACCTGCACTGGAATCCCTCCCAAGAGGCCAGGAACAACAAACCCAGTGGATGACTTCAGATCATAGTAGAGCATGACCCAATTACCTTCACAAACAGCACACTCAAAGGGAGATCTCAACAGGCACCAAACCCTGCTGGGCGAATTCCACTTCATAGATTCAGCTACCATACAACGCTTCATATGCTGTGGTGTGAGTCAATCCTCCTAGCCAGCCTGAGAGTTAACTTCACCCACAGATAGGCTAACAGCAATCAAAATTCAACTATAACACGAGAACTCACATAACCCATATAATAGATATTCCCGGAGCACCTAGTGCAAGTGATCAGAGAGACTGCACCATCAAGCCCCACAAGATACCTACATAAGGCCACCATATACAGACTGGAAGAAATAGCTGATTTACCTAACATATAGAAATACAGAGAGGCAGCCAAAATGGGGAGACAAAGAAACATGCCACAAATGAAGAACAGAAGAAATCCCCAGAAAAAGAACTAAATGAAATGAAAGCAAGCTATCTATCATATACAGAGTTCAAAACAATGGTTATAAGAAAGCTCAAGGAACGTAGAAGAAGAATGGATAAACTTACTGTGAACTTAAAGAGATAGTAAGCATTCAAAAAAGGACATAGAAACCACAAAAAAGAATCTGTAAGAAATTAAGAATAGAAAATCTAAAATGAAGGATATACCAGAAGGAATCAACAGGTTACATGAAGCAGATGAATGAGTCAGAGGTTTGGAAAACATAGTAGTAAAAAGACCCAATCACAGCAGCAAAAAAGAAAAAAAAATTAAAATGAAGAGTTTAAGAGACTTTTGAAATAATATCAAGCGTAACACATCCACATCATATGGGTACCAGAAAAAGAGAGTCAGAGAGAGAGACAGAGAGAGAGAGCAAAGGATTGAGAATTTACTTGAAGAAATCGTGACTAAAATCTTCCCTAAGCTGGTGAAAGAAAGATACCTGATTTCAGGAAATGCAAAGAATCCCAAACAAGTTGAATGCAAAGAATCCCAAACAAGTTGAACCCAAAGATGTGGTTATGATAACAAAAATGGCAAGGCTTAAAGACAAAGAGAATCTTAAAAGCAGCAAGAGAAAGACAGTTACCTACAAGGGAGCCCCATAAAACTGTTAATTTCTCAAAAGAAACATTTCAGGCTAGAAGGGATTGGCATGAAACATTGAAAGTATTTAAAAGTAAGGATCTACAACCAAGAATTATTTTACCCAGCAAGACTATCATTTAGATTTGAAGGAGAAATAAAGAGCTTCCCAGGCAAGGAAAAGCTAAACGGGTTCATTACCACCAAACAAGTATTACATGAAATTTTATAGAGACTTCTTTAAGAAGAAGAAAACAAATAACAAAATAAAACAGGAACACAGTTATAAAGAATAAAATGGACTCTCAATAATCGATTTAAATGTAAATGGCTTAGTCCTAACTGGTTTGGTTCAGTGGATAGAGCATTGGCCTGCAGACTGAAAGGTCCCAGGTTTGATTCCGGTCAAGGGCACATCCCCAGTAGGAGGTGTGCAGGAGGCAGCTGATTGATGTTTCTCTCTCATCGATATTTCTAATTCTCTATCCCTCTCCCTTCCTCTCTGTAAAAAAATCAATAAAATATATTTAAAAAAATGTAAATGGCTTAAATGTTTCAATCAAAAGACACAGAATAGCTCAACTGAGAAGAAAACAAGATCCATATATTTATATGCTGCCTATTCTCATTCAAAGTAGAATCTTGATTGCCTTCAAACAAATCACCTACCTCCCTAGCAGGCCTCCATTTGAGTTACTGTAGAATGTTGGGTTCCAAGAGTCATAGATTTTAATACTAAATTATGTCAACAGCCTAAATAAAAGACTAAGACTTTCATATATCTTGTTATTTTTTATGCCAAATAGTTAACACTAATTCAGCAATGGTGGCACTAGAGATATAAAATTATTTATTTTGGAAAGGTAATTTCCACATAAATTTTCTCACATAAAGTTATAAAACCTTAGCTCCACTCTTATCCTCACTTCAGAGCTCACTAGAATATTTTGTTCTATTCTTCAGTCCTTCACCATATATTTCCTTCTATTTTTATAACTAAATAAATTCTATGACTTTATAAGTCCTCTTTCTTCCATTTCTATGATTCAAACTTTCTTTAGTTTTGATTTCCATTCCCTTTCCCGAAGCTGTGTAATAAAATTATTTTCTATTGCTTTGTTGCTCTTTACTATTCTTCTAATACTTTACTATCATCTTCTTCTTATGATTATCTTATGATTCCCATTATATTGTTATAAAAATTATGGCACTATTGCAAAAACTCATTTTAACTTTGTAATAAGTATTTATACTCTTTTTATAAATACCCATATTTAGTCCATCTTTTAACCTAGTGGAAACTGTACATAATTTAAAGTTAACTTTAAGAAAATCAGCATCAATTCATTGTCTATTTCTTACTGATGGAAGAGGTGGTAGTTGACAGGATACGGTGGATGAAAGCAAGGAAGGGATCAATATGATTATAATTTTTCAAGTCTGAAAGTTTGGGATTATGGAATTGCCTAGAGATTAGGATTCCAGCTGTGTGAATCAGTAGATTAAATATCAATGAAAAAATTTAGAAACAGCCTGGCCAGTGTGGCTCAGTGGTTGAGTATTGACCTATGAACCAGGAGGTCACCATTCGATTCCTGGTCAGAGCATATGCCCAGGTTGTAGGTTCGATCTCCAGCATGGGGTGTGCAAGAGGCAGCCAATCAATGATTCTCTCTCATCATTGATGTTTCTATCTCTCCCTCTCCCTTCATCTCTAAAATCAATAAAAATATTTTCTTAAACATTTAAAAACATCTGTGTATTCTCATATTGATGTTTAGCCTCTGTTCAGAATCTCTATGTGCCCTCCTACTAGTCCAGCTTCTAAGGACATTTCCTTGGACTCTCCAGACCACCCCATAACCTAGCAATGAAAAGGTTAACCTTGGCAAAGAAAAGGGCTTCCAGTACCCTACCTCTCATCTACTTTGATGGTTGATAAAAATTTTGAATAGCACCCCTGATATTCTCAGAATGCAATGAAATCTCTAAGAGGAAAGGCAGATTTAGTGCTGAAATTGATGATTAATTCAAAATTGGAAATAATTAGACTCACTCTCCTTCTTATAAAATAAAGAGCTAACTGTAACTGTCCTTTACAAAGGATGTAATGGTCCTTTCCATCATTGAGGACTCTAATATTATCTTATACCAAAATTAGGAATTAATTTATATTCCAATTTGACTGATGACATTCTAATGGAGTCAAATAAATAGTAAGGTGATCAAAAATCAACATTTATACTATTTGTTGACTTGAATTAGATAGTCCTACTGTTGACTTGGTGAAAGTCATCAGTATTTAAATATGGAATAAAGCAGAAAATGTAACCTGTATGACAGATATATGATCTTAATGTAAAATCTAAGATGTCTGCAAATAATGAAAAAAAGAGACAAAAATGACAGCTAAATTAATTACTCACTGCCTGACATTTCACTAGAGAAATAAAAGCTCTCATATTATTCAAGATAATTTCATAGTTTCAAGTAAAGGGTGGGAAGGAGGAGACCTAAAAGCACTGATGTAAGACTGAGTTTTCATTAGAGAGATGACAGTTATTTCAAATACTCTCTTCTATAGTATTGAAATAACAGCAAGAAGCTGCTATATAAAGGCACTGCAATCTGCTCAGTGAAAAATAACAAGACAAACCACGGTCCTTGACCTCAGCAGTTTACAATTTCATGTGAGAGATAAAGCAGAAAGAAATCATTTCAACCTAAGCCATAATGTGTTAGATATGCTAACAACCATTCCTAAATGGTAAGCATAACACTCAGGAGAATGGAATTAAATGAATTTAGATACATAAGAAAAGCTTTCTGACAACGGATAGCATTAAATTGGGCCTGAACAGAAAACCAACAGGCAAAAATGAACACAGAACTGCTTTCAAAGTGTCGAGGTTACCTAAGCAAGTTTATGGTGATAGAAAAGCACACGGCCAACACTGCAATATCCCCACACCTATAAGGGTCAACGTTTACATAATTTTCTTTTTATTGAAAATTAGAACAAGCTTTTTCCCCCTTGAAATATAGATCTGACAGAATCCAAAATCACTCCAGGAGAGTGGAAGAATAAAAAAAAATATTAAGAAAACTTAAAAATATTATTATATGATGATTGGAGTTCTTCCTGGAAAACACTTTAGTACATTACATATATTGTCAATAACAATTTTTTTCCCAAAAGTGATAAAAAAATTAAGCCCTAGCCAGTTTTGCTCAGTGGACAGAGTGTCAGCCTGTGGACCAAAGGGTCCCAGGTTCAATTCTGATGAAGGGCATGTACCTAGGCTGCAGGCTCCTCCCTGGCCCAGGCCCTGGTCAGGGCTTATGCAGGAGGCAACCAATTGATGTGTTTCTGTCACGTCAACCTTTCTATCTTTCCCTCTCTCTTCCACTCTTCCTAAAAATCAATGGAAAAATATGCTCAGGTGAGGATTAACAAAAACAAACAAACAAAAAAATTACTTAAAAATTTAATAGGTGGAAGAAACAATAATATGTCAGTAAGCAATATGTACATTATGCAATCCCATTTATCAACATTTTTTAAGTCTCAAAGAAGTGATAGGTAGTGGAACAAGGAAATTGGCCAAATTTTGTCTATTGAATATGCTTTTAGGACACAGAGTTAACTGCAAGCAAATAGCAGGCTATTGTTAGGAAAGGGTTAATTAGAATAAGGGAAGACATTTAAAATACATGAAAAAGGGAGACAGCAAGATGGCGGCATAAGGTAAACACTGTAAATGCAGCCGTGCACAACTATTTCAGAATAACCACAAAAAGAAAACACAGACACCACTCACACCCACAGGAAGGCTGGCTGAGTGAAAATTCTACAACTAGAAAGAAACTGAGACTCAGAGGAGTGGCGGAAGCAAAGTACAGAGGTACGGAGGCACGCACACGGGGCTCGGGGAGAGGGCTAGAGCCAGAGGACGCGGTTCTTTTTCAAACCAGAGAGAGCCACAAACTCCCGGCAGCTTTGAACTCCAGAGTCCAGGCAAGTTTCTAAGGAACCAGATGCACTCCCAGAGAAGGGGGACTGACTGGCACCGGGAGGAAATCCAAAGTGGGTTTCTCTCAGTGTCGCTTGCAGCAATTACCGTGGGACACAGAGACCCAGTGTCTCTTAGCATAGGGCTGAGAAGCGGCCATAGCTATTTGCTCCGCTCTGCAGATTTCCCGAGGCCCCATCCCTCCCAAGCTTCATCAGAGGCTTTTGCATATAAAAGGCTGAGTAGCCTAAGGCAAAGGCTAAATCAACACCTCCTTAAAGATACAAGAGCCAGCCTTACCCAGTGGCCAGAGTGGGACCATCCTAAATAAAACTCAGATCCACAAGGAACACATTCGGGGCAGATGCAGTGAGCACAAAAGCCCCACTGAAACAACCCTTGCCCCATAAGGGTGTCTCCAGCACAGAAGTTCTCCCACTGTAGACACAGCTGACTCTCATAACCAAGTGGCTTAGAGGTTAATTCCTCTCAGTGATCACCTAACTCAGAAAGGGAAGCAGCCAAAATGTGGAGATAAAGAAACAGGTCACAAATGACAGAAATGGAGGAAAGAAAACAACAGGATATAGAGTTCAAAACCACGGTTATTAGGTTTTTCAAGAATTTTCTAGAGACTGCCGATAAATTTATGAGACCTTCAATAAATCTAATGAGATCCTCAAGGATATGAAAAAGGACCAACTAGAAATTAAGCATACACTGACTGAAATAAAGAATAATATACAGAGATCCAACAGCAGACGAGAGGATCACAAGCATCAATTCAAAGATATGAAATATGAAGAAGCAAAACCCACCCAGCCGGAAAAGCCAAAAGAAAAAGGAAAAGAAAAGTAAAAAAGAATCAAAAAGTATGAAGACAGTGTAAGGAGTCTCTGGGACAACTTCAAGCATACCAACATCAGAAATATAGGGGTGCCAGAAGAAGAGAAAGAGCAAGATATTGAAAACCTATTTGAAGAAATAATGACAGAAAACCTCCCCCACCTGATGAAAGAAATAGACTTCCAAGTCCAGGAAGCACAGAGAATTCCGAACAAAAGGAATCCAAGGAGGACTACACCAAGACACATCATAATTAAAATGCCAAGAGCAAAAGATAAGGAGAGAATCTTAAAAGCTGCAATAGAAAAGCAGTTAGTTACCTACAAGGGGGCACCCATACGACTGTCAGCTGATTTCTCAACAGAAACTTTGCAGGCCAGAAGGGAGTGGCAAGAAATATTCAAAGTGATGAATAGCAAGAACCTACAGCCAAAATTACTTTACCCAGCAAAGCTATCATTCAGAATTGAAGGTCAGACAAAGAGCTTCATGGACATGAAAAAGCTAAAAGAGTTCATCACCACCCAACTAGTATTATATGAAATGCTGAAAGGTATCCTTTGAGAAGAGGAAGAAGAAAAAGTAAAGTAAAAATTATGAACAACAAATACTTACCTATCAACAAGTGAATCTAAGAATCAAGTGAATAAAAAATCTGGTGAACAGAATAAACTGGTGAATAGAATAGAATCAGAAGCATAGAAAGGGAGTGGATTGACAATTTTCGGGGGTTAAGGGGATTGGGGGGTGTGCAAAAAGAATGGACAATAATCATACACCTATGGATAAGGACAGTGGGGGGGGGGCAAGGACAGAAGGTGGGGTAGGAACTGGGAGGAGGGGAGCTATGGGGAAAAAAAGAGGAATAACTGCTGTAATAATCTGAACAATAAAGATGAAAAAAAAAATACTTTAGAGAGAAGTGTTTTTCACACTGATGATAATGACCCACTAGTGAGTCAAGAAACAAATTTAAAGGATTATGGCCAGCACTTTTTTTTAAATGAAATAAAATAGAATAGAAGGAATAGAAAATAAATAAATAAATAAATAAATAAATAAATAAATAAATAAATAAATAAATAAAATACATGAAAAAATATAAAAGGTTTACACATGCTCCTCCTAAATGAGTTATCATGTCTTAGACAACTTACAAGTAATCACTTATTTCATACCAAGATGATGTATAATCACAGGAACAAAACAGCAAATGCTTTTATCAAATATTATCTTCAAAGGTAACTAAAAGCTGACAGCATCCATACACATTTCACAGATAAATGAAGTTTGCACTGACAATAAGTATCACTATTTAAAATGCCCAGATTTGATAAAATACAGAGTGATAACAGACATCAGAAGCAGCTCACTGGCTGAGCCCTTTCTTCATATCATCGTTTTCTGGAGACAATGATCCACTTGGTGGCCCATTACAATCAGCCCGACGTTAAAGCCACATGGCATGAATGCAGAGCTGCTGCACTAATGCTCCCTGAATTTTAATTTAAGCTACACAAAGTCAGCCAAAGCAACTGCAATCAAATGAAGCTTTTCAAAGATACCTCCACTGATTGCTTTGTAACCAGACTAGTCAGTTTGTTAGCTCTTCAGGTTTTCAATTGTTAAAATGAGATTTAAATATTCATTTTGCACATTCCTTGAAGAAATGGTAGAGACTGTGGGGATGACTTAAATAAAGTGGTTTAACTTGTGGAAAATCAAAGACATTTAAACTGATTATTCATATCAAGGCCAAGTAATGCCTCCACACTCTAAGCCACTGTTAATTGTTGAAATAAAAAAGGACAAATGACTACATTTCTTCTATTCTAGAGGAACCCAAGGCAAGGTACCTAGTTTCATGTCAACTGGTTTTTTGCTCAACAGCATTGCCACATTTTTATAGGCCTCATGGATACATGAGATGTTTGCTTCAGAAATAATTTCAAGTTGATGCATTGAGTCAAACACACCATCAGAATTGTGATTCAAGATTACACCACTTCTGAAAGTCTGTGAGTATCATTATCTCAACTCTCTGAAACACCTAGCTACTAAAAGAAAATGTGATTGTAAGCAAGTAACACTGTCAAGCATTTCCCACTTGAATCTTTGAACAAAATATTCTCTCTAGATGAAAGATCACATTATAGCTTGATTTCTTACGGTTAAATTTATACACAAACTAGTATAGATATCTGATCAGTTTTTCCACATTTTATAAGGGAATAATTCTAAACTTCTATTACATGCTGGGAAAACATGTCATCTGATATGAAATTATTTAGGATGTAGACTGTATACTACTTTAAAGTTTACATGATGTTGTCCAACATGATAGCCACTGACCATATGTTGATACAGGTTGGTTACTTGAAATGTAGTTAGTCTGAATTGGGATGTGCTATAAGCACAAAATACACAGCAGATTTCAAAACTTAGTATAAAAAAAATGTAAAAATTTTTTGTCCTGCTCGTGTGGCTCAGTGATTGTCAACCCCTAAACGAAGAGGTCACCTGTTCGATTCCAGGTCAGGGCACATTCCCAGGCTGCTAGCTAGGTTACTGGGAAGGGACCAGCAGGAGGTGGTCGATCAATGTTTCTATCGCTCTGTCCTTCTCCCTTCCTCTCTCCCTCATATCAATAAAATAAAATATTTTTAAAATGTAAAATATATCAATCGTTTTTACACTGACCCTATATTAAAGTAACATTTTAAACATATAGGATTAAATAAAATATATCATTACATTAATTTTACTGGTGTATTTTTACTTTTTAATGTTGCCACTAGAAAATTTAAAATTACTTATGTGACTCACCTTATATTTCTATTGGAAAATGCTGGTTGATAATGTTAAAAAAAAATCCACTGAACAAATAATCTTTTCTAAAAAGAGAGATATGTGCACAGGATTTTTGGCAAATATTAAAGACTAAGGGCCCTGCACTTTATCCAATTCATGAGCACTCAGGAGAAGTGCTACTGATGGCTTGGACCCACTGCACCTGGTTCTCTGCTCTCTGCCGGGCCTGTCTGCTCCATACTATGGAGATGGGCAAGCAGGCACTGCTGGGCGATGCCTTCAGGGTCCTTGATGGCTCCAGCCCCCTCATCCCCTCCTTGGAAGCGATGGCCCCAGCCCAGCACAGGTCAGGGCAGCAGCTGGGGATTCCCAGGTGGGTCTGTCTGGCCATTCCCCCTGGTTCCCAGGTCCTCAGCCCTGCTGGTCCAGGGTTGGCCAGGGCAGCAGCTGGGGATTCCCAGGTGGGTTTGTCTGGCCATGTCCCCTGGTTCCCAGGTCCTCAGCCCTGCTGGTCCAGGGCCAGCCAGGGCAGCGGCTGGGATTCCCAGGTGGGTCTTGGTGGCCACGCCCCCTGGATCCCAGGTCCCAGCTTGCCTCTGAGCCCAGGGGCAGCAGCGCCAGCCGACAGGGTCTCGCTTTTGCTGGGGTCCGGGTTGGCCTGCCCTGCAGGCTGCATCCCCAGGTGCCTGAGACCCCGCCTCTGCCACTCCACTGCCTGCAGGGCTGGGGCCACCACCCACCCCGCCCCTGATGCTGCCGGCTTCTGCTTCCGTTGCTGCCCAAGCCTCAACCGCTGCTGCTCTCTCTGTGTGGCTGCTGGCCTCCACTTGGCTAGATTAATTTACATACAGCCACTCTGATAGGCTGGTGGGCGTGGCTTAGGCATCTGAAGAAACGGTTAATTTCAATATTAAGCTATTATTAGAGTAGATGATGTGGGAAAACATAAAAAATAGGAAACAATCTCTGCCAATAATTACATTATAAAATATAATGGGTATCATATATTCACTCTGACTTAAGGGAAGAACTTGGGAAATTATGTCAGATAAACAAAAATTCATGGAAAAAGTATAATAACCTTATGTTATTATATCACACAGAACTACAAACTGGAATATCAACTCATATAACAGTCTATACAGTGACTATTATTGCATTATAAAACTAACATATGGATTTTATAAGTTTTATATATCATTTTTATTGGAGATTAATATGCTTTTATAATTTTATACATATTATTTAGTTGAAAGGGTTTTCAAGATTTAATCATGATATTAATTTTGCCTTTTATATTTCATCCACATTCTAATAATTTTGCTAACTTTGAAAAATGCTGCTTTAGTGTACGTGAATTATATAGAATTATACACTGAAATTTTTCTGTTTTTTTATACTGAAATTTTTCATACAAAATGTAAAGCTATATTTTGAATTAAAGAAATGTAATTTTACCCCAACATTAAGAAGCTATTAGACCACTTGTAAAATCACAAAACCTTCCTCTAAATATTCTACTAATAATAATTCATTTCCAAAAAATATTTAAAGTACCCATAACAACCGCTCTCTCCTAATTTCACTCCCTTTATTATCAACTAGAAGCCCAGTGCATGAAATTCATGCACAGGTAGGGTTCCCAGACCTGGCTAGCAATCAGGGCTGATCTGTGGGGCAACTGGTGGGCAATTGGGGGGGCCCCCACTGGCACCCGCCTTAGATGGCCTGAGGCCTTTGGGTTGGGGGCAACTCCTGCATTGAGCATCTGCCCTCTGGTGGTCAGTGTGTATCATAATGACTGGTCATTCCACTATTCAGTTGATTTGCATAGTAGGCTTTTATTATATAGCATAAGTCCTTAACTCCCCAGATTTCTTTTGAATGTGCTGTTATGGGTGGTATGTAGAAGTGAAATTTAAAAATTAATCAACACCATATCCACCAATGCCAATCTTTCCCCAAAGAGTTGATGATACAACGACAACATGAGCTTACAAAATAAATCTAAATATTTAATTTGTTTCTAAATCTGTCACAAAAGTAAACTATAATTTTTGTTGAAAAAAATTTTCCCAATATAAAGATCCAATTCCTTCACTTTTTTTAGTACATTTCATAAGTGACCTCTTTCTCTATCTCTATTTTTTCCCTATCTCTTTCACTTGTTCTTGATCTCATTTTAGCTGTCATTCTCATAATCTAAATCAGGTGTTTTACACATTTTACTGGCCCTTTTGATGTCTATTAAGATTCTTTCAAAATATGTAATACTTACCTCTCTCTACTTAACTACCTGTTACATAAGACTTGCTTCCTGGGAATGTTTCGTCCATTTTTCCAGATAATATAAATGTCAGATAACACACTTATATTAAAAGCTTTCTTAAATAGCCCTTGAATTCTTCTAATTACCATATTAGCAATTACCAAAGAATCATAGAGTAAGACCAATGTCCAGGTTGAAGGCTTTTATTTAAGTGCTAGATTTATAATTATAATGTTATAGAAATATATAGGGTATTAATTATGAATGCACCCTGGAAGCATACTGGAGAGTTTGGGTCTTGGTTCCACCATTTACTAGTTGTGTGATTTAGGCATATTGCTTTTTTGCCTTGGTTTCTTCATCTATAAAATGGCATTGATACGGGGTGGGTGGGGCAAAAGTAGCCTTACAGTTGTAAGTGAAACAGAGTGCATACCTGTGTTATAATTTATTAATTATTATAAACCTACTTTTACCCCAGCCTTTATAGTATTTATGCTTTATTATGAAAATTAAATGGGAAATAAAATAATAAATGCTCAAAGAAATCTGGCACATTAAAAACAGTCAATAAGTCATATCCTGTATAGAAATGCTCAAAACTCCAACATCAAAAGAAAAAGTAACTGAATTTCATGGTAATTCTAACTTTCAAAGCTATTTAAAAAGTTCATGGTTCAGACATAGACTAAAGACAACAGGAGAGTAATAAAAGCTGACTCTTCAAAGCAAGACAATAAAATATCTGCAATTTGCAAATTTGGATTGAATTGTCATAGATACACATGTAATCTGAATTTATACCCCTAGTTTATAAGTTATTAAGTTAAAATTTCCCCCAATGTCCTAAAAATACTAGGAAAAGTCCACAACTTTTGCCTATGCTCAATTAAATTGTATATGATCTATTATAAAACTTTATATGACATACCTAAGGTGACCAGATTTTAACATTGCTAGAGCGGGACACCATTGACTGCTTGGCTGCCGAAAACCGTATCTTCCCTTCCCATTCTCCCGCCGTTCCCTAGCTTGTCATGCATTCTTTCCAAAAATTGGGAATTTTTTAAAACGCCGCGAGATGAAGGAAAAATTGTTAAAAATCGGGACTGTCCCGCCAAAAGCAAGACATCTCATCACCTTAGACATACCCTATATTTATGTCCTCTGGAGATACGATAAAAGACAGAACGCCTACTTTACACAGATTGGCGTTGTTTCTCTTCCTATTTATTCTGAGGAGCAAAACTCATTTTCTCAGTGAATAAAGTTTAATGAAGCAATCAGGCCTCAGTCCCTATGGAAAAACATTAGGTTATCTTGTGTGATTTCTTCAGAATGCATGCAGAATTTATGTAAAGAAACTCTAAATAAACAAATAATTAAATGAGTAGCCTGACAGAAATGCAAAGACCAGTGATACAGCATTGATCATCTCTAAGCATAAACATCAAAAAACGTTAGGCCACTTTAGCACAATCATGTTTGGGTTATAATTTGAAGACTGCAATCACCGAGTCTTATGTAACTGCTTGGTAATTGCTGCCATGTGGAGTATAATCTCTACCTTTCTCTCCATCCTCCCTTATCACTCCTCATAAAGGAGAAAATAATAATTGGGCTGGATTCCAGGACACATAATGGACCATATGTGTGAGTGTATGTGTAAAGGACACATGCATGTTTGGGCATTTTCCTACCCAAGCAGCAGAAGGGTGAGGGGAGGTGCGCTCTCAGGACAGCCATCTTTTTGATCCAACCTGCTCCTGTATTAATAGGAGTGTTCAGGTATCCAGACTCTTAGAGCCTGGTGCTGGCTTGCAAACAATGCAGAGAGAAAGGCCTTAGATCTTGAGCTCTAGCCTCATGCTTTAGCTCCATTTACCAGTGACCTCTGGGCTGGAATTTAGGGCATGCAGCCAAGTAAAATTAAATGCCCTTTGCTTTCTAATTTGTCATTCTCCTTGGCCTCCCTATGTTCACTTCCTGGAACCACTTGGAGAGGCTGTTTTCTAGGCCAAAGCGAGACTTGAGCATTACTGCGTACCTTGGCTTTAACATTATCTAAAAACACCTCAAAATCAACCCTGTTTAAAACAATAGAAACAGTGGGACAATACTTAAGAAGAAAGAAAAAAGTAGTACATTCCCTCTTTTTTAGTCTGCTATGATGTACAGAGGGACACAATCATTGTGGAACTCGGAGCAACTATTTTTACTGGCAATCATCAGATATAATCCTTGCATTTTATTCTGTTGTTTGTTGTGAGGGGTATGTCTGTTTTGGAGGGGAAGAGGTGAAGACTCAGGTGTGTTCTCATAAATAATATGGGATACAAAAATTATAGGAATCTTTGGAGAGATTGTGAGATACAGAAATAAAGCAACATCTGTACCTTGGATACCATGAGAAATCATCAGATCCAAATGTACTATGTTACTGGAAATGAGGAAGACCTCCATTTTAACCTCCACATTGAAGAAAATACACTCATTCTTAAAATCTCATGTAAACACTTTGGTAAGATTTGGGAAAAGAGGACAAAATTAAAATGCAAAAACATGGTTATTTCAGTTTACTTATTTATTAAAGCATATTAAGTGCCAAGAGCAAGAATAAAAGAAGAGACAATGTCTTACCTCCCATCTCGATCCCAGTCATATACCTGTACTTTGATTGTTCTGTCCATGAGAAAAACATACACATAAAGTTACTTAGTAAGATCAAAACACACAAAGTTACTTAGTAAGATCAAAATGATATATAGACCCAAGAACTTATATGTCATAGCCCATGGACATGGGCAATAGGGTAGTGAAGACTAGAGGGGGATAAGGGCTTGGAGGACGGGGAATTAAGGGGGTAAACAGGAGACATCTGTAATACTATCAACAATAACAAAATATAGACATCAAAAATAAAATAAAAGTTGTAGATTTTAGAGACACAATAGTATACCTGAAGGCTTTACACAATAATTTAAACTTGTCTTTTATAATTTCACTAGAGGCCCAGTGCACGAAATTCATGCACAGTGTGTGTGTGTTGTGTGTGTGTGTGTGTGTGTCCGTCCCCCAGCCCAGCCTGCATCCTTTCCAGTCTGAGACGTCTTGAGGGGTGTCCGACTGCCCATTTAGGCCCAATCCCAGTTGGCAGTCAGACATCCCTCTCACAATCCAGGACTGCTGGCTCCCAATCGCTCGCCTGCCTGTCTGCCTGATTGCCCCTAACCGCTTTTGCCTGCCAACTTGATCACCCCCTAACTACTCCCCTGCCAGCATGATTGACGTCCAACTGCTCCCCTGCTGGCCTGATTGCTCCTAACTTCCCTCCCCTGCTGGCCTGGTCACCCCTAACTGCCCTCCCCTGCAGGCCTGTTCCCCCCTAACTGCCCTCCCCTGCAGGCCTGTTCCCCCCTAACTGCCCTCCCCTGCAGACCTGGTTTCCCCCAACTGCCCTACCCTGCAAGCCTGGGTCCACCTAACTGTCCTCCCCTGCAGGCTTGATCGCCCTAACTGCCCTCCCTTGCAGGCCTGGTTCCTCCCAACTGTCCTCCCCTGCTACCTGATCGCCCACAACTGCCTTCTCCTGTTGGCTATCTTTTGTGTTGGAGTGATGGTCAATTTGCATATTACCTCTTTATTATATAGGATTGCTAAATTCAATGTGTACCTTAGCTGAAGTTTCTAAAATCTGCATTGATTTTGTAAAGGGAGCAGGGGAAGTATATGGGAGAGACGTGTAGTGTGACAGCTCCTTCCTCAACAGGGAAACATTCAGCTACATCTCTGCTTTTGAAAACACTGTAATCAGCACAGGATGTCTCATCACAGCATAGAACAGAATCCCAGGAAGAGCTTTTAAAAACATGCATCATTGGACCTCATCCCCAGAGTTGCTGGGTCAGTAACCTTGGTTGAAGCCTGATAACCTCAATTTCTACAAGGTTCACCAGGTGATACTGAACTACAGTAAGAGAAGCACCCTCTTAAAGAAAGTATAGCCAGTTAACTAAGTTATAATCCAATTAAATGAATAAAATGACAGTCAAATGGCATGATACATTTTAGAATAAAAATAATAACATATTGGTAAATCAATAGTTCCTTCTATGATATTAGGTAACAGGGTAAATTTTCAGCTTCCTAATATACAAGTAATGAGATAAATAAAATAAAGAGACTGAAATTTTACTTTCTATTTATTTGCTTTTCTTTTGAGGTGAATATGGGTTTTTATATTATAACCTTCCAATCAATGTTCATTAAAAAGAAACCTTTGATATTAAGAAATTTTAAGGTAAATAGTGGACAGATCTAAAAGGCCACCACACCCACCTACTAGATCTATAGCTTCAGCACCCATGAGAATAGTGCTACACATAGAATTTTCTGGACTTTTTCAGGGTTGATAATATATCTAGGCATAGTCTTATATTTCACATATTTACTTATCCCAGCCTAGAAAGACTATACCAAATGAAAGCCTTGAGGCGGTGAAAATTGTGGAATGACTTTTGAATAGTAATATGTTAAAACTTAATCTAACATCCAATATCTTTTTAGCACTTTCCACATTTTTCTTCTTGGAAATACAGTCAGTTTAACCAATTTTAACTTACCAAATTATCCCTCTTCCTCAAAACATAAATGATTCATTCTTTTGTGCATTCACACTTATATCAGTAAAGAAGCTATTTTAATTTTTTTAATCGACTTAGGATTACTAAATACAAAATCTTTAGTAAATAATCAAAGCTCTCAGAAAAGTTGTCATTTATTTTACCTGTCATAATCGCCATTACATAATGCTCGGACTGAGATCTTGAATGCTTGCCATACAGGATTCAGAGTATTTTTGACAACTTCTGTTTTATGACAAATTGTAAAACTGTAAAAAAAAAAAAAAAAAAAAAAAGAATTTTCAGTTATTTCTGTGATTCAGTTATGCTATATAATTTTAGTAGTCATTCTTCTCTCTCTTTTGGTGCAAAATAAATGTTGCCATTCCATTTTTTGCTACTTTATCATTTCATAAGAAGGGGTTTGCAGTTTAAAAATTTTAAAGATTAGCTCACTATAATATAAAGCAGTAAGATTTTGAATTAAGTTTACTACAAATGATATTCTGCAAAATCAATACATTCTAAAGCTGCTTTGTAAACAATCCCTAAAAATTGTGATGATATATTAATACAGAGAAAAATATCCACAGGTCACTGAAAATATGACAGTTATCAAACCCTGAGAAAAGCAGTTTTGTTGGAGCATTGGGGATAAAAATCTGATTGGAATGGGTTTGAGAAAGAGAAGGGAAATTGAGGCAGAGGGTATAAACATTTTTGAGGAGTTCAGCTTTAAAGAGAAATTGGGGGAAAGATCAGTCAAGTGAGAGGTTTTGTTTTCGGTTTTGTTTGTTTGTTGATTTGTTGCTTTTTAATTTTTTTTCCAAGAAGGAGGCAATCACAGTAAGCTTGCAAGCTAAAGGACACTATCTGCAAGAGTAACCAAGTTGGTGAAGCATGAGGGAAAGGGGAGGAAGGCTGAAGCAATGTCCTTTAGGCGATGCAAGAGGGTCCAGGGCACCAGCGGAGGAGCTGCCCCTGGGAGCACTGACAGTCATTCCTTAGGAACTTTCAGGAGACCCCAGTATCAAGCACAGGGTCAATGCTATGGTGAGGTCATGAGGAAGTTCTCCAGTTGCTCCCATTTCCTTATGATACAAGAAGCATGATTATGAGCAAAGAAGGAAGAAGGCAGAGCACTGAAGTGTCTGGGAGAGAGGAAAGGTTGATTGATGGATTGAGGAAAAGGAGTAGGACTCCTGCAGAGCCCAAGGGTCTATTTAAAATTAACACCAAGAGCCTGGCTGGCGTGGCTCAGTGTTTGAGAGGTACATTGTAGGAATTTATTATGAGAGGAAGGGGGAGGGAGAGGGAGAGGGAGAGAGACATGAACATCAATGATGAGAGAAAAATCATTGATTGTCTACCTCCTGCATGCCCTTTAACCTATGGAACCTGACTGATTCCTGCAGGGCACATACCCAGGTTGCGGGCTCTATCCCCAGTAAGGGGTGTGCAGGAGGCAGTCTATCAATAATCCTCTCTCATCACTGATGTTTCTATTTCTCTCTCACTCTCTCCTCTTCTCTAAAGTCAATAGAAATATATTTTAATAAAATAAAATTAAATTAAATTAACATCATGAAGTTTAGGAAGATCACTCCATATGTGGTTCCTTCTTTATCTAAACTGTTGGCTCTATAGATCTGAAGAATTCCTTGCAGGAAGATAACACAAGAATACACAACAAGGAGGAGAATCCATGGAGCCTTAAACTCAGTTTTCTGTATTGTTTTCACCAAACCATGCAATCTCTAGACATTAATAGAGTCCTGTAAATGTTCCTGCCTGGTGTGAATTATGCAGCAGCAGTTCATGAGCTATAAGATGTTTAAAATATTTTCCATTAGAACAATACATAAACCTGGACCTCACCAATCCTTAGTCATGAAGGATTCTAAAGACAGGATCCTCTCAATCATGAACATGAGAATTGCCATAATGAACATTGTGCACTTAACCCCCACAAGTAAATAATCTCTTTTGAAAAGCCTTTGAGTCTATCTTCTTCCTTTCAGGCAAGAAGATTTGTTTCTATTAAGATGTCAAATAGAAATATAATATAAAGAGTTCAAGTATTCATTATAATTATGGCATAGTACCATCCCTTTCCTGGTAGTATCCTCACCCATCTAAAGAAACCCAGGCTTCTTACTAAATTGAAAGAGCTCTATAGTCTATGATTTGACTCACTTAGCAATTTAGGGACCACTGGGGACAAAAGCTATTAAAAGAGCAGACTCAGAAAGGTGTAGTCAAGATATCTAAAGCAGAGGGAAGAAAAGCAAATGGGATCAGGGAGAGGTAGGCAGGGGAAAAAACAAACAAACAAAAATAACAGGCACTCAAATAAGAAAAAGTAAAAGTACACAAAGATGGTTAAGAAACATTCTTAGGGACAAAATTACATATAATGTTTTGTTTTAGAAAAAGACACCTGCATTCCTTAATACATTCCATTCTTAAAGATCTACAAAGGGGCCTTGCCTTCTCTTCTTCTCTGGTATCATATTTTACTATGTATTAAGTTTTCAGTATGGTGACATGTGAGATAGATAAATAGATGATAGATAGATTGATGAGCAACTAACTATCTTCACACCCCCAGGCTCAAAAATCTACTGACTTCTTTTTGGCCTCATTGCTTAAGGTCAAATCAAAACTTCTGTTATAACCCTAATATCACCAGCCACAGTAATTAAATACTTTGACACTTGAAACTTCTTTTAAGACAGTGCAACATCTTCTTAGTGAGGTATTTATGAGCCATGTAGTCATCTGTCTTTTATTGATCATTTTCAGTTGTAATACAGGAGATATAATACAGATAGCAAAATCTCACCAGAAATTCCAGTGCCAGTGTCACTAATGAAAATTCTGACAGGAGTCTAATGTAGCTGTTTCTCACATTCAGGAGTATCTATCCTATATAATAAAGGGGTAATATGAAAATTAACCCTCACACCCTCACAAGATGGCTGCCTACAAACAGGCCTGCAGGGGGGTTAGTGAGGGATGACCAAACAATTGAACAGCAGGCTGCGTGGGGCAACCAGGATGGCAGGAGGGCCACGAGGGGCAACCAGGATAATGGGAGGAGCAGTTGGGAGTTGACCAGGCCAGCAGGGGGGGCAAT
>PVJC01026583.1:0-23899 GCA_004026665.1 Murina feae
GTAACAGAACAGCCAAGGGACTTTTATGCATGCATTTAAGCATAACCAATGGACGCAGAACACTGGGGGGTAGGGGAGGCAGGGGGAAGGGCAGGGGAAAAAAGAGATGTACTAATATTTGTCAAACTGTATGTAATAATAAAAATTAATAATAATTAAAAAAAGATAAAAAAATAAAATTAAATAGGTTTGAAAGAAAAAATTTAGAGACCAGAATTTTTGGAAAAAAGGAGGCAATCAGAAACTCTGCAACTGAAAAAAAAAAGGATTACTGAAATTAAGATATTAATGGCTGGATGTAATAGCAGATTAACAATAACAGAAGAGGATTAGTAACTGGAAGATAGAGCATGAGAAAACACCAAGGTGAAATATGAAGAGGAAAAAGTATGAAAATAAGAAGAGTGTGAAGAAACATGTGTGGATAAGGGTGTAATAGTCTAAACCCCAGAAGAGAGAGAATGAGGCAAAAAAATATCTGAAATATACTAGCTGAAACATTTCCCAAACTCATTAAATATATCAAAGAAGTTCTATGAACCCAAAGCTAAACAAATTAAAAGAAAATTATATCTAAGGATATCATAACCAAGTTACCTAACACAGGATAAATAGAAAATCTTTTTTTGTTTGTTTTATTAATCCTCACCCAAGGATACTTTTCCATTGATCTTTTAGAGAAAGTGGAAGAGAGAGGGAAAGACAGAGAAACATCGATGTGAGAGTAACACGTCAATTAGTTGCCTCCTATATGTGCCTTGACCAGAGCCCAGGAGAAGCCTGCAACCACGGTACGTGCCCTTGACCAGAATCAAGCACAGGGCCCTTTGGTCCACAGGCTGACATTCTATCTACTGAGCCAAACTGGCTAGAGCTAAAAAACCTTTTTTAAAAAACCTCAGGATAAAACACAATTCCTTCAAAGAATCAAGACTAAGACTTAACAGTTGGCTTTTCAACAGAAAAATGTAGGGAAGGATACAACAAAATGATAGTTTAAAAATACCAAAAGGAAGTAACTTCTAACCTATAAGTTTGTAGTCAATGAAAATAACTTTCAAAATTAAAGAGAAATAAAAAGGTTTTCAAACAAAAACAGACTTTGTCACTAGGAAATACACTGAAAAAGAATTTTCAAAAGAAAAAGAATCCCTAATAGAAACATGAAAATGTTGGATGGACTAAAGAACACCAAATAAAATGAATACATGAGTAAATCTTTAAAAATTGGATGAGCAAATGGAGTTAAAATATTCTAAGATTCCTGTCATTTGCCAGGAATTGACAAAAGCACTAATTTATAGTAGACTCTAATAAGAATACATGTTATAATCTCCAGCCGAATAGCCACTCAAAGAATAATAGAAGAATAGAGAAATTAGCAAGATAGAAACCGAATTAAAAAATGAATCCAAAAACAACCTTGGACAAAAGAGCACTAACTAAATGGAACAGATATATCAGCATGCACCCTAAATACAACTGGACTAAATATTTCAATTAAAATAAATTACCTAATCTAATAAGAGTAATATGCAAATTAACCATCACTCCGAGACACCTAAGCTACACCCACCAGCCAACTCATGCCCACCAGCCAATCAGAGTGGCTGTATGCAAATTAACCCAGCCAGGATGGCGGTTGGCAGCTAAGGAGCCAGAGCAAACAGGAGACTTCCACTGCACCAGCGATGGAGTTGAAACTGCCTGCCTAGGCCGGTCAGGCCTCTACTCAAGGCAACAATGTTTCAATTATAGAAGCCACGGAACTGAAGCAAACAGGAGGTTTCATTGCCTGACTAGGCCTCCGCTCAAGGCAACAAAATTTCAATTATAGAAGATAAATAAATCCAGAAACCCGATTCCAGCCAGCCTTGCTGGGACATTGGGTCAATGGGAGCTGTGGGCAGCCTAAAAACGGCCCTCAGCCCCTCACCCAGGCTGGCCACACCCCCATGGGGTGAGGGTCTCCACTGGTGGGGCTTGGCCAGCCTGCAAACACCATCAGCCCCTCATCCAGGCTGGCCAGGCATGCCAGCAGGTGACTATTCCCCGAGGGATCCCAGACTGCAAGAGGTCACAGGCTGGGCTGAGGGACCCCCCGAGTGTACAAGTTTTTGTGCACTGGGCCCCTAGTCCAATCTAATAAAAGAGTGATATGCAAATTAGGCATTACTCCATCACAAAGATGGCTTCACCCATAGCCACAAGATTGTGGTGCCCAGTCCCCTCATCCCTGATGCTGGAGTGTTCGGGCCTAATGGCCCAGCCAGGGGTCAAACGGGGAGTGCTGGTCGCTGAACCACCAGGCTGGATCTGCCCCTGCGGGGGGGGGGGGGGGCAGTTCCATCCTGGCAACTCCACCACTGCTGCTGGATTTTTGGGCCTGTCGGCCCAACCAGGGGTCACAATGACCAAGGGGAGAGGCGGGATCCACCCACTTCTGTAGCGGATCCAGCCTTACTGCTCCCCAGCCTCTGGAAGTGTCTGTGCCTGTCAGCCCCTCTATTAGGCTGGATGCTGTGTCCAGGGGTTACATGCAAGTGGGCGGGGAGTTGACTCTAGGTCTTTTGGTGCAGGGGGACTTGATGCTGTGTCCCCGTCTGTGCTGGCTCAGGCAGCACCCAGCCCTGGCTACAGCTCAAGGGAGAGAACAACATGCAGGCAAGTCCAGGAACCTAAGAAATCACAGAGGGCTGCCTGCTCCAAGCCTCCATGGTGTGGCTGGGGCAGGCCCTCATCAGACACACACACACTCACTCACACACACACATATAGGGTGCCTGCTCCCAGCCTCCGATGTGGCTGGAGGCAGGCACCCAACGGGGACACACACACTCACACACACACACACATATGGGGTGCCTGCTCCCAGCCTCCGATGTGACTAGGGGCAGGCCCCCAGCGGGGACACACACAGGGTGCCTGCTCTGAGCCTCCACAGTGCAGCTGGGGGCAGGCCCCCAGCTGTGGACACACACACACACACACACACACACACACACACACGGTGCCTGCTCTGAGCCTCTGCTGCCAGAATGTGGCCATCAGTAGGACATCCACTGAGGGGTCCTGGACTGTGAGAGGGGGTAGGCTGGGCTGAGGGACCCTCTCTCTCCCCTCTCCTTCCCCCCCCCCACCCCCATGGACAAATTTCGTGCACCTGGCCTCTGGTTATTAATAAATCTAGATTTTAAAAAGGGATCTATACATTGTTTATTTTAAATAAAAGCATACAGAAAAGTTGAAAAAAGATACACCATCAAAACAAAAACACTAAACTAAAAGACAGCAAATATAGCCATTCTAATAGGAGAGAAAGTGTATTGCAATAAAGGAGTGTTACTACATTTACTGAGAATCACACTGCATAAGAAAAGTCATTGTATCAGGAGTATGGTGGCCTTAAAACAAATAAGCAAAAGTATACCAAATACATACTACAGTAGCTAACAGAAAAAGCCAAAAATTAGTAGTCAGCTAGAAGATTTGAACATAACTAATAAATGTGGCTTAATTAATACACATAGACCGTTATACACAACTACTATCAAATTACATTATTTTTTTATGTACAAGAAATATTTGCAAAAACTGACCATAGGCTGGACCATCAAGAAAGTCTTGATAAATTTCAAAGATGTGCACCATAGTGGAATTAAGATAGAAATCAATAACACAAAGAAAACTAGAAGAAAAAAGAACTGTGATATAGTCAAACACTGAAAGATATCTCAGCAATAAAATTTAAGTAAATGTAAAATTTGGTAAATAGCTACCATGAAATTACAGCATGCTCAGTACCTTCACATTCGTTATCTTCTTTTAATTCTCATAGCCACCCTGCTTGTTAGCTAGGTATCACCATCTATTAATCACTTAAAAAGCTAAGCTTCAAAGACTACAAAAAGTCTTGATAGTGTATTAGTTTGGACAAGTTGTTGCAATAGTATTTGGACCAAGATCTTCAGGCTTTAAGTCACGTTTCATACATTCCATGGTATAAATGGATTAATGAATTACTTTGAAAATTATATGTTTCAGTTCAGCTTTGCAAATAAAATAGACAAGTGATAATTCTACTTCAAATCTATTAAATTCATTGAAAATGATATAATTCCCAAGAAAGAATTGTGAAGGAATAAAAAATATGTATGGTACCATGGTAGTCAAGTGACTCACAGTGATATCAATACTTTTTCATACATAAAAACAATGAGAAAACAACACATGAGGTGTATAAGCATGTGCTAAACAAGCTAATCGCCCATTCCAAATACTTACAAACAAATAGGGCTCTTATGGGAAGCTTAATGGACTATTAATGTGGCCCTGGAAGAAATAATTTAAATGCACAGTTAGGGGAAAACAAAAACAATAGAGGCAGAAATGACCATATATCTGAGTAATGATGTTGAAATTGTATAAATGAAATAAAAGTTAGAGATTAGGGAGTAACAAGTCAAAGGAAGTGACAGAGGAATGGTGGCATGAGAGATTCCCTTGGTCTTCTCCCTTGAAGTTTCTACAATTTAAACAACTATAACTCAACAAAGGATTCCCTGCTCAACACACAAATACCAAAGAGATCCATACATTGAAACATCTAAAGATGGGCAAGTAGAGCAAAGGGGGAGGCGAAAGGAAGTGTGTATGATAGGAGCCAGGAATGTGGCCTGGCAGCTGGGAGCTCTACTGGAGAGGGGAGGAATCCAGTCATGGCTGACATTCCTTTCAGCTGGGAGAAAGAGAGACTCAGTGGGCATTCCTGCAGGAGTAAGCAGCACTACGTATGGCTGAGCTAGGAAACCTGGGCAAGAACATAGCACAGAAGAGCAGCTGTGGTGTCAGGCAGTCAGCAATTCAGACAGAGAAACAAAGCCACAAAACCTGGCCTCCTCCCCAACCCCCCTTAATCTTCCAGAGACTGCCCTTTTGCCCTACATGTCGGAATGTGGAGCACATTAACTGGGAGCCTAATACTGCAGAATCACTAATACTAACTGAAACTAATACTACAGAATCACATTTCTCCCTGAGCAACTGGTGCACTCTGTGACAAAGAATAGGGCACAGGGGGAATGCCAGCAGAGGACCCACATTGCCATTATTGAGAAGACAAAACAACAAAGAAGGTAGGGGATTCCCCCAGCCCACCTCTACTTCACACATCAGGGTTACACTGACATCAGAGGCTGTAGGGGACAGCAGTGGGATTTCAGAGTTAAAAAGAAATTTATGATTTAGCACCTCCTACTGTAAAGAATGGAAAGACCTCTTAGTGTTAATCTGTTGGAGAAGTTCCACTCAACCTTTGATGCCTAGAAAGAGAAGGAATCCATCAAATACCATGAATAACTGAGAGACAGCTGAGAAAGAAAATAAAACTCTAGAAAACAAACTTAAAAACATGGAAATATATGACATAAATGACAGAGAACTCAAGACTGCGGTTCTGAAAATACTCAGAGGCAAGATAATACAACAGACAATTTAGCGAGTTTAGAAAACAACAAACAAAACTAGTATTTTACCAAGAGATTGAAACTTTAAAAGAGAACAAAACAGAAATCCTAGAGATGATGAATTCAACAAAAGAGATAAAGAACGACATAGCGAGCATAGGAAATAGAGCAAACCAAATGGAGGAAAGGACCAGTGATAGTAAAGACAGAAATTTAGAGGGAAATGCAGAGGGAAGAAGAGAGAGACTTGAGCTTAAAAAGATAAAAAAAAAAAATAAAAACTCTATGAGAACAATCTGAATTCCATCAGAATGAGTAATATAAGAATTATAGGCATACCAAAGAAGAGAAAGAAAAGGGAAGAGAACTAATTCAAATAAATAGTGGAGGAGAACTTCCCAAGCCTATGGAAAGAACTAACTAGATCTTCAAATCCAAGAAGCAAATAGAATATCTAGTTACCTCAATCCAAAGAGGTCTTTTCCAAGGCATACTGTATTAAACCTGTCAAAAATTAATGACAAAGAAAGGATCCTCAAAGCAGCCAGAAAGAAACAAAATAACCTATAAAGGAAAGCCCATTAGGCTATCATTGGATTTCTCAGTAGAAACTCTACAAGCCAGGAGAGAGTGGAACTAAATATTCAAACTACTAAAAGAGAGAAATTACCAGGCAAGAAAAATATATCCAGCAAAGTTATCCTTTAAATATGAAAGATAAGACATTCCCAGAGATACAGAAGTTGAGAGATTTTATCATCAGCACATCACAGGAAATACTCAAGGAGGTTATTCTACCTGAAACAAAGAACAAAAGGTCACAAATCTATGAATAAGATCACTAACAAACCTACAGCATAAATAGGGATAATTTGTGACAACAAAAATATAAAAGGGGAGGGAGGAAAGGTCTGAATTTGGTAAGGAGGATGGAGACCTGATGCATTCAAAAGAAAAAGGACTACTATATATATGAAACTTTCCTTTTCATAAATATGATAACCACACATACAAAAAAGCCAAAACGGAGAAACAGTGTAGGGAAAAAGAACACAGAGGAAATAAGTATGGAATACCAACAAACAAAACAACAGACACAAATACAAAAGAACCAATGGATGCACAGAGCTACCAGAAAAGAAAAGATAAAATAGCTATAGAAAATCCTCACACATCATTACCCTAAACGAATATGGACTGAATTCACCAGTAAAGAGGCACAGAGTAGCAGAGGGGATAAAAACTAAAATCCAACCTAGTCTTCTTTCAAGAGATACACCTAAGCTGCAAAGACAAAGTTATTCTCAAAGTAAAAGGGTAGAAAATGATTCTTCATAAAAATAACATCCACAGAAAAGCAGGTGTAGCCATACTTGTACCTGACAAAGGTATCAAGATAACAAAGTTAACAAGAGACGAAGATGAACATTTTATAATGACAAAGGGAACAAACATTAAGAAGACATAACACTTCTGAATATATATGTACCCAATGAAGGAGTACTGAAATATATAAAGCAACGACTAACAGAACTAAAGAGAGAAACAGACCAAAACAATGATAGTTGTGGAGATCAAACAGAAAATCAACAAAGCCTTAAATGATACATTAGACCAAGTGCAAATAATTGATATCTACAGAGCCTGCCATCCCACAACATCAAATTATATACTCTTCTCCAGTGCACATGGAATATTCTCAATGACAGACCGTATATTGGGTCACAAAACTAGCCTCAACAAACTCAAGAAGACTGAAATTATACAAAGCATATTCTCTGACCAAAATGCTTTGAAATTAGAAATCAACTGCAAAAAGGAAGTAAAGAAACATACAAATATGTGGAGATTAAACAGCATACTACTAAAAAATGACTGTGTCAAAGAAGAAAAAAGATGACATCAGAAGATATATTGAGACAAGATCCATCATGGCTGCAGAGTAGGTGGAACGTCCTACCATTTGCTCCCAACACCAAATAGACTGTGGCTGAACTGCAGGGCAACCAGTATAAAAACCAGGTGAAATGAAGCTGATATGAAATACTGTGAACAGGAAACAGAGAAAAGACAGGAGGAGATGTGGAGGTGAGTACCTTGCACAGGTGTGCAGCTAGGAAGCTGGAAAGATATGGCAGTGGAACCCCTTCCCACGCTGCAAACAAAGGGTCTAAGCCCCATACAGAGATTCCCCAACTCAGAAAAACAGAGAAGGGAAGGGGAACCTGTGTAGTACTGGGTGGTAGGAAGCAGTGGAGATTTGATCCACCTTGGAAGAATAAATCCCAACAGGCCAGGCAAAGAGCAATCTCTTTTTTTCAGCACTAGGGACGATCATTCTGATCTGGGACCACAGGAGGAGCCAAGTAGCAAAACTCCACACCACAGAGCTAAACTGCAGAGGGAGCAGACTGGTACACCCAGCACAGTGACTCTGTGAGATCCTACAGTCCCTGAGAGAACACTGAGCAGAACTGGACAGGGGCTGGTTTATGTGCCTGAGTGGTTGGGGATGGGGGGAGAGATGACACTTCCCTACTTCACTTCCATCTCAAGCACACTATAGGCATTCTGCCCCCAACCTAAGAATCTGCTAGGTCTACACATTCTGCTGTGATCTGTGCCAAAGGAAAACAGCATAGGGATAGAAATCTGTGCCCATAAGGCTCGATCTGATAGTGTGAGGATCAACAGTTGGAGCCTGGGCAGAAGCCCTGGCCAAGAGTGGCAGGCTACACAAAAAGATTTAAGTGCCAAGAGGAGATGACTTTTGTATTTGCTTTTTTGTATTTGTTTTTTTTTATCCGAGTGGCATTAAAGGACTGCCAGGGAGACAGACAGAGCTCAGGTGTTGCAACAGTGCCACCCAGGTAGTTTTCTGTCTGGGTGGATTTCTGTTTGGGAAACAAAGGGCTATGTGCTAGGCCCTTCAGCAGCATTACAGGAAAGTAAATCCAGCTCCCCAGTGAGTATAGGCAGCCAGAACACCAAAGGGGAAGTGCCAACTCCCACTCTTACAGATTACAAGCACTATCCCCAACAAGAGTCTGCTTTAACCACCCCAGCCAGTTCCTGGATATCTCCACAGAGAGAAGATCCATAGGGGAAGAGGGAACTCAGAGTGGGTACATTTAAGGGGCAAGTCCTGAAGTAGACCTAATCTCTGTGATTCAGAGGACTTGCCAACTGCAGTGCTTGGGATTCATGCCTGCCAAGTGCAAGACTAGTGGCCAAAAGTCAAGAAGGATATTGACTGACATTGATTGCACCAGAAAACCTATGGGTATGCCTGATGACTGGCACAGCAAGGAATCAAGTCTTGGACAACATGAGCAACATCCAGTAAGTGCCACAAATAGCAGGTCCAAAGGGTGAATGTGCACTTGTTTTTCTTTCTATTTTCCTTTTCATTTCTTAAGTATTATGTAATCTAATAAAAGAGTAATATGTAAATTGACCATCACTCTATTACACCCACAAGCCACGCCCACCAACCAATCAGAAGCAACTGTGCAAATTAACTCAACTAAGATGGTGATGGCCACAGAACTGGAGTTGCCCCGGACAATGGAGGAGGCCAGGGCCCTGTGGGACCTGAGCTTTACTCAAGGCTACAAAGTTTCAATTATACAAGATAAACAAACCCCAGATACCTGCTGGGCTGGGACCTTGGGTTGCCAAGGGCAACCCAGACTTTGAGTGGGGGACCAAGGCAACAAAGTTTCAATTATAGAAGTTAAATAAATCCCAGACAGCTGCTTCCAGCCAGGCACCCCAGTAGGGACACGAACCCTGAAGGGGCTGTGTGCAGCCTGAAACAGCCATCAGCCCCTCACCCAGGCTGGCCAGGCACGCCAGCAGGTGGACATCCCCCAAGGGGTCCCAGACTATGAGAGGGCACAGGCCAGGCTGAGGGATCCCCCCCACCCCGCAGTGCACAATTTTTGTGCATCAGGCCTCTAGTCTATACTAATAAAAGCTTAAATGGCCCTCTCTAAAAATCAATGGAAAGATATCCTCAGGTGAGGATTAATGAATGACAAAAAAAGTTAAAGTGTCACTGTTTGCAGATGACATGATTCGTATATAGAAACCCTAAAGACTCCAACGAAACACTCTTAGAAACAATAAACAAATACAGTAAAGTTGCAGGATACAAAAATCAAACTACAAAAATCCATTGCTGCCCTAGCCTGTTTGGCTCAGTAGATAGAGCATCAGCCTGTAGACTGAAGAGTCCCAGGTTTGATTCCAGCCAAGGACACATGCCCAGGCTGTGGACTTGATCTCAGCAGGGGCATGCAATAAGCCACCAATCAATGATTCTTTTTCATCATTGATGTTTCCATCTCTCCTTTCCTCTCTGAAATCAATAAAAATATATTATAACCAAGATGATGGCACAGATAAACATCTGTACTTGCTGCTTCTCACAATCACATCAAAATTACAACTGAAAGACAGAACAACTATCATCCAGAACAGTGGGAAAGCTGGCTGAATGGAAATACTACAACCAGAGAAGTGAAGAAAGCACATTGAGATTGGTAGGAGGTGTGGTGGCTGGCACTCAGGTGCGCTGATTTTTTAATTGGGAGGGAGATACAAGCTCTCAATTGCTCTGAATTCAAGTTCTGGGCAAGACTCTAGGGAACCCAGACACATAAGGGGAGAAATTGGACTGTCTAGCACTGTGGCAAGAATGCAGGGTGGCTTTCTTTCAGATGGAGGTGCTTGCAGCAGTCATTTATTATTCCTGCACTGGGACCAATTCTGTGCAGGGCTGACTGGCAGCCACTGCTGTTTGCTCTGCCCTGGTGATTCCTTGAGACCCCGCCCTATCCAATTATAATCTCACCCAAGCTGTGCACAGCAGGTTTTGCGTATGAATGTCATGTCCTTTCTCAGCCTAAAACCTGTCAAACAGGCAACAGCCAGGTCAGGGAGCCCCAAAGCTATTAAAAGAAGGCCCATCCCTAACTGGTTTGGCTCAGTGGATAGAGCCTTGGCCTGTGGACTGAAGGGTCCCAGGTTCGATTCTGGTCAAGGGCATGTACCTTGGTTGTGGGCACATCCCCAGTGGGGGATGTGCAGGAGGCAGCTGATCGATGTTTCTCTCTCATCGATGTTTCTAGCTCTCTCTCTCCCTTCCTCTCTGTAAAAATCAATAAAATATATTTTTTAAAAAAAGAAGGCCCAAAGCTGGCAGCAGCAGCCTGCCTTGCTTCACAGCTGGGCCTTATCTGGGCACTTCCAAACCCAATAAAAAGAGGAGGAATTTGCAGATCTCTCTGTAGCTCCTGCTGGGTGGCTCCAGGCAGTGGCTGACTTTGCACCTCTTTGGAGAGTCAAGAGCCAGTGTACCCAGTGGTCAGTGTGAGAACATACCAGATTACAACTCTACGCATCCATAAGTGACATGCTCAAGGGGCAGACTCAATGAGCACCAAAGCCCCAATGAAGCAAGGCCTGCCCCATTAGGGTGTTTCCCTGCGGCTCCATGCAACGTGCAGGAGGCCAGTCCTGGCGTCTCCACTGCCTCATGCAGAGGAGGCGGGTTGCAGCAGGGGAGGGCTGTTGGGGGCGATCAGGCCAGCAGGGGAGGGAAGTTGGGGGCAATCAGACCATCAGGGGAGGGAAGTTGGGGGCAATCAGGCTGGCAGGCAGAAGCAGTTAGGGGCAATCAAGTAGGCAGGCAGGCAGGCGAGTGGTTAGGAGCCAGCAGTCCCAGATTGTGAGAGGGATCAAGCCTAAACCAGCAGTCGGACATCCCCCAAGGGGCCCCAGATTGGAGAGGGTGCATGCCAGGCTGAGGGACACCCTCCCTCACGCATGAATTTTGTGCACTGGGCCACTAGTAAACATATATATATATATATATATTTACATGTATATGTGTGTGTGTGTGTGTGTATCTATACACACACACACACTAGGGCCCAGTGCACAAAAATTGGTGCACTTGGGGCGAGGGAAAGTCCCTCAGCCCAGCTCGTGCCCTCTCGCATCTGGGGCCCCTTGCGGGGATGTCCATCTTCTGGCTTAGGCCCGATCCTGTCCGTGATCTCAGGCCGAGGGGGAGAAGCCACCTGCGATCACCGACAGGCGGCTTCTCTGCGGGCAACCTGCAATCACAGGCTGGCGGCTTCTCCCCCTCAGCCTGTGATCACGAACAGGCGGCTTCTTGGCGGCTTTTCCCCTGCACCTGTGATCACATGCAGGCGGTTTCTCCCCGAGCCTACGATCAATGGACAGATGGCTTCTCCCCTGCGCCTGTGATCACGGACAGGCAGCTTCTTCAACTCCTAGCAGAAGCTAGCCTCAGGTACTGGAGCTGGTCTTCTCTGTCTTCCTTGCCTTGTGAGTCTCCAACAGGCCTGGAGTGGTCAGAGCCGGAACGCTTGCGTGGTAGCTGTGGCTGCCACGCAAGTATCCCAACTCTGGCCTCCGCCATCTGTGTTGGGTTAATTTTCATATTTGCTCCTGATTGGTTGGTAGGCGTGGCTTGTGGGTGTAATGGAGTGATGGTTAATTTGCATATTACTTTTATTAGAGTAGAAAACACACACGCACACACACATACACATATGCCGTTAAGTGTCTATGGATGTAAATTCAAAATATCGTGGCATGTGGGGATGGTTTGGATGCATGGCAATTAACTGGTTAAAAAAATGCCATTGCTTTCCTATATACTATCAATGAAACTTCAGAAAAAGGTATGAAAAAAAGTCCTTTTGCAATTTAAAGCAAAAGAATGAAATGCCTAGGAATTAACTTAACAAAGGATGTGAAAGATCTATATACTGAAAAGTAAAAAAGCAGTATTATAAGAGATTGAAAAAGACACAATAAAATGGAAAATATTCTGTTCATGGATTGGAAGAATCAGCATTGTTAAAATGGCCATATACAGATTTCATGCAATTCCCATCAAAATCTCAATGTCATTTTTAAAAGAAATAGATAAAAAAAAACTTCCAGATTTGTATGGAACCAGAAATGACCCAAAAAAGCCAAAGGAATCCTGAGAAAAAATGAGGTTGGAGATACCACACTACCTAACTTCAAATGATATTCAAAAGCTATCAAAATCAAAACAGCATGGTATTGGCAGAACAGACACACAGAACAATGAAACAGAATTGAGAGCCTAGATATAAAACCATAGGTATACTATATAGACAATTTTTTACAAAGGAGCAAAAAACACAGTGTAAAGGAAAACTTTTCAATAAATGGTGCTAGGAGAATTGTAAAGCCACATGCAAAAGAATGAAACTAGATTACAGTTTGTCCCCGTGTACAAAAATTAATTCAAAATGGATCAAAGACCTAAATATAAGATCTGAAACAATAAAGTACATAGAAGAAAACATGGGTACTATATTATGCAATTTGGTAATAAAGAACATTTTATGACTTTGACCTGAAATGCAAGGAAAGTAAAAGCAAAAATAAATGAATGGGACTATATTAAACTAAAAAGCTTCTGCGCAGCAAAATAAACCAACAACAAAACATAAAGGCAATCAATCCAATGGAAGATATTTGTAAACAACAGCTCTGAGAAGGGGTTAATACCCAAAATATACAAGAACTCAAACAACTCAACACCACACAAACAATCCAATTAAAAAATGACAGAGGTTCTGAGCAGATACCAATCCCAAGAAGACATACAAATGGCCATCACATATTTGAAAAGATGTTCAACTTCACTTGCAATTAGGGAAATGCAAGTCAAAGCTACAATGAGATACCAGCTCACAGCTGTCAGAATAGCAATTATCAACAAGACAAGAATTAACTAGTGTTGGAGAGGTCATGGGAAAAAGGGAACGCTCCTTCACTGCTGGTAGGAATGTAAACTGGTACAACCACTATGGAAAACAGTATGGCAGTTCCTCAAAAAACTAAAATTAGATTTACCATATGATACAGCAATTCCTCTTCTGGGGATCTACCTAAAAAACTCTAAAACTTCTACTCACTAATACCCCTATGTATATTGCAGCATTGTTCATTGTGACCACAATATGGAAACAACCAAATTTCTTTTGATAGAGGACTGGATAAAGAAGATATGGTACATGTATACTATGGAAGACTACTCTGCCATAATAAAAGATGAAATACTGCCATTTGTGACAACATGGATGGAACTTGAGAATATTATGCCAAGCAAAGTAAATAAAAACCATAAAGCTAAAAACCATGATTTCAACCATATGTTTGATATAAAACTGAAAATCAGAGATAAAGACAGACATCAGTATGGCAGTTACCAGTGGGAAGGGCGTGAGGTGTGGTAGGGGGTAAAGGGAGGCAAATATATGGTGACAAAAGATTATTTAACTTTGGATGGTGGCTTCACAATGCAATATACAGTAATATGCATCACAGTAATGTACACTTGAAACCTGTATGACCCTGTTAACCAGTGTCATGCCAATAAATTTAATTTAAAAATGTCAAAGGAAAAAAGAAATTAGCGAGTACAGAACAAGTAAATAAGATGGAATCAAATTATAGAGAATTTTAGATTTTACCTAATAAACAAAACGAAGTGTGTTCAACAGGTAGCAGCATATGGAAATGACTAAAATATAGTAGTGAGGTCAAAAATATCAATTAGGAGGCTATAAATGTAGCCCCTAGAGCAGGGTGTAGAACCTTTTCTCTGCCAAGAGCCATTTATATTACCATTCACAGGCCATACAAAATTATCAACTTAAAAATTAGCCTGCTGTATTTGGTAATACATTTAGTTAACTCATCCCTAATGCACTGATCAAATGTTTTCGAAGGCCTTATTACAGCCCACAGTCTGGATGTACCACACCCCTACCCTAAAGGATTACAATATCAAAACTGCAATGAATCTAATAGGCATTACAAAGAAAGAACCAATTTGGGACAAAAGTACTATCTAATAAAAGAGTAATATGCAAATTACCCATCACTCTGAGACAAAGATGGCAGTGGCTGGGACAAGAAGCTTGCATCATTGCCACGGTGATGACGCAGGCGTTTTGCCTCAGCCCACCGGAAGAGGGCCTCTGGGCCTGCTTGGTTGCTACTGAGGCTGGGATGTAGGAGCTATGACACAAGCCTTCAGGGGGCCCAGCACCCAGCAGCTCCAAGCCACCCAGCTGAGGCAGTGCTGAGGGCGCTGGGGCTGGAGGAGCAGAGACATAGCCCACAGGGGGGCCGGCACCCAGCAGCTCCAAGCCCTGTAGCCGAGGTAGCGCTGGGGCCACTGGGGCTGGAGAAGCAGAGACACAGCCTGCAGAAGGGCCTGGCATCCAGCAACCATAAGCCCCATGGCTGTGGTGGCACTGGGGTGGGAGGAGCACAGACACAGTCCACAGGGAGGCCACCGGCACCCAGCAGCCCTAAGCCCTGCCTCAGCGCTGGGGCCGGAGGAGCAGAGACACAGCCTGCAGGGAGGGCCCAGCACCCAGTGGCCCCAAGCCCCGCAGCTGTGTCTGTGCTGGGGGTCAGAGGAGCCCGCACCCAGCAGCTCTAAGCCCCAGAGCCAGGGAGGCACTGGGGCCACTGGGGCTACAGCAGAGACACAAATCTGCAGGAAACCTGTGGAAAGGGAGATCAACTATCATAACTTTATCTCCTTTTCTACAAGATGACAAAACTGACCGTGATTTATTTAGTGACATGGCCCACACCTTTCTACAAGCACAGGGTATGTTATGACCACTCCCAGGAAGGTCTGGTCAGAATACTATCTCCAGGGAATAACACTGCTGTGGCAAATCATCTACGAAAGGAAACAAGCTTTTGTTGCGTTTATTCTGAAGGTCAGAGAACATGCCACCCCAACATATGCTGTGTTGTTATATTGATGACCTTGAGCTGCAGATGCTTGAAAAACAGCAAATGCAAGGAGAGGCTTTCACTAAAGTCTCCTGATCTGCCTAAAATCGGACCCCCACAAAAGATCCCTCGATGGGAAAAGTGTCATCAACCAGTGAAGACTGACTCCTGTCACAGGAGACTAGAAGTTGACATCACACACAAACTTCGTTACTATCTCCCCCAGCCCCATTCATCTTTCCGAAAACTCATATACTCTCCTCTAAGAGGCCTAGATATCCGTCCCCTTTCCCTAGGAAGAAGGTATTTAAATCTGGATTCTAAGCCACCTTAGGGAGTTATTCGTTTTTCCCTGGGATATCCCACGTATACGCAAGGTACACATGTTAATGAACTTTCGTTTTTCTCTTAGTAATCTGTCTTTCATTACAAAGGCCTCCGCTAAGAACTCAGAAGGTAGAGGAAAACTATTTTTCCTCCTCCATAATTCTATCTCAGGAAATCAAGTCCCGGGCTGAATAGTGAGTTTGTCTCAAGTGCTAAGCAGTCCCGGCTGAGGGGAGGGAAGCTTCTAGAGGGAAATCAATGTTATTGGCATCAAAGTAGGACAGAGGGCACATGCATGGTTGCTGGTGGGAGTTTAAAGTGGTTCAACATTTTTGGAGGAGGATTTGGCAAAATCGATAGAAATGTTCAAGGTACATCCCAGAGTCTTCTTCTAGGAATCTCATCTGCTGAGATAAAGCACCAGTGCATAAGCCCTGGTCAGAACCCAGGATGCTACTCCCCTTCCATGATAGGAAAACCTGCTAAAAACCTGCATTTTTAGGACAACGTGGCATCTATACTAATAAAAAGGTAATATGCTAATTAGAATGAACATCTTCCAGAAGACCTTCTGGATGTCCTTCTGGACAAAGCCATGGTGGCAGGGCTGAGGCAGAGGCAGTTACAGGCGATCAGGCAGGCAGAGGAGAGCAGTTAGGAGGATCAAGCTGGCAGGGGAGAGCAGTTAGAGGGATCAGGACAGCAGGCAGGTGAGCAGTTAGGAGCCAGCAGCCCCAAGGGCTTTCAATATGTGAGAGGAGGCAGGCTGGGCTAAGGAACCCCCCTACCAGTGCACAAATTTCGCACACCGAGCCCCTAGTTATATATAAGAGCGAATGAAATAATTTGAGGTAATTTTTCTTGGTGCAAATTTATGTTCAAAATTAGTTATTGCTTTAAGCACATTGTAAAAAGGAAATATAATTATGGTCATAAAGAAAATATATTGAGGTGGTAAATAATCAGAACTGCCCACCATTATTACTGATTTCACTTCTGTAAAAACAGTTAAGATTATACTTCTTCACTCCCTTGAAGTTATACATGCCTATGTGACCACAATTAAGGAGAATAAATACCAGAACACAACTTACCACTGGTCTAGACACCAGTAAGTCAAAAACTCAAGTCAGAATCTGGAAGATAGTTTTATTTCTTTTTTTAAATGTTAAGTCTTCTCTTTTGTGCCTTTGTCAGGACTTCCTTCATCTCCATTCTGTGCTTCCAAAAGGACCAAGTAGATTTCCAGGTACATAAATAGCAATATTAATGCTATGCCCTATTCATGTAAAGTTACACTAAGATATTTGTAATTGTCTGCAAACGTGTAAAACTGCTAACAAAGTTAAGATCAGCTCCTAAAGGTACATAAGGAAAACAGGCAAATAAAACACTAAGCATAGGATATGGACAGGCAATTTGAAAAAATACAAGAAAAAAAATCACAAAAATAACAATTTCTAGTAATGTTTTCTAAATAAGCTAATAAACTCTTTCTGAAAATATTTTTGTGACTTCAACAGATATATCACTTAATTCCTCATAACTAAAAAACAAGTTAACATTATAATACAAAATTAGACCTCAATCTACAAAACTGCTTCAGTGACATTTACAACTAAATTTGTATTCTGAAAAAGAAAGCAACATTTTTCCCAGGGTTTTTCCTGTTTGTTAAAATGGACACTAACATTTGACAAGTTAATGATCACAATAATTACGTAAAAACCTTGGACATTAGTTAATGTGTGCTGTCTTATCAACACTAATAAAACACCTATTAAAATTAAAGTGTCACATCATTTTACAAAACCTTTACCTCATGACTGAGAACCTCAATAGAACACCCTCTTCTGCCAGAAAAATTGCTGTCTAAATGTAATGAATTTTTTTATTTCTTTAAGAAAATGTTTCAGCAAACTGGGAAGAAAACACACGTAAATCCTAAATGCAGAAATGCTTAAATATATATATATATTTTTTCAAAGTCAATCCAACAATACAAATGTCAATTCTAAATTTAAGGCAAGATTGAAGAAGGTTTTAAATTTTATCATGTATTTAATAATCAAATATAAACCTTTAGACTTTCATAATTTATATCTTTTGTTACCACATTATCATGCAAATAAAAAAGGAATGTTAAATCCATACTTAGGCACAATTGCCAAGTTTCAATTAAGTTCATCACAGGCCACCTTGTTTTCAGGTCTAAATATTAAGTCAAATTAAAGTAACAATATTTTTCTGTTCATATAGTACTTCCCATTGCAACCTGTAGACTTTTTAAATCAAAATATTCAATTACCTACATTAATTTAGGGAAAGAGAGGGAAAAACCCAGAGACACAGGCAATTTAACACAAATATGTGTTTTGCAACAATTACAAAATATGTAATACTAGGGGCCCAGTGCACAAAATCATGCACTTGGGCGGGGGGGGGGGGTTCCGCAGCCCAGCCTGCCCCCTCTTACATAATGGGAGCCCTCAGGGGGTGTCCTACTTATGGCTTAGGTCCACTCCCTAATCCCCTTGGGGAGCGGGCCTAAGCCACAGTCTGGCCTCCCTTTCTGGGAGGTGACCAGGCTAATCAGGGGAAGCCACTAGCCTCATCACCCCGCTGCTGCAGCCACTGCCAGTCACCGCTGCCACCAAGGTGTTTTCATCAACATGGACTCCAATACCTTCACCATGAAGAAATGACAACTTTCTTTAGGCATTTTCAAGATGTGTCTTTCATAGGATATGACATTTCTTTCTTTTTTTCTTTTTTATCCTCACCTAAGGATATGTTTCCATTGATTTTTTAGAGAATGTGGAAGAGAAATGAAAAACAAAGAGAAACATCAAAGTGAGAGGAACACTTTGATTGGTTGCCACCTGCATATGCCCTAACCTGGGCCCCGGCCAGGGAGGATCCTGCAACCTAGGTACATGCCCTTGGTCAGAACTGAACCCAGACTCTGCAGTCAGCAGGCTGAGGCATTATGCACTGAGCAAAACCGGCTAGGGCAGGATATGACATTTCTTAGCCCTCCAGCAGTGGTCCTTCATTTTTTTTCTCCAGGAGTGTGGTGGAAAAACCCTAGATCGCCTTTTTGGATTCTTATTACCCAAGTTACTAAGAATATCACCAATGGCATACAGGGAGCTTAGCCAATGAGCGGTAAGGTGTTTCCTGTGTAGTTCACCTCGATCACCGGCCAAGGATGCAGGCCTGGGCAGAACACCCCCAAGCCCTTCTGATCGCCGGCTTCACAGAGCCCAGGCCTCTGCGATCACTGGCTCTGATCCTGCCCCCTGCCATCACCGGCTCTGCCCTTGTCCTACTGGCAGCCTCTAGCTAAGGCTACAGGCCTGGGCAGGGAACCCCCAGACTCCTGCTTTGCCGGCTCCACTGGTGCCCAGACCCATGATTGCAGGCTCTGCCCCTGCCCCTCCGATCACTGGCTCTGCGGAACCTAGGCCCCTGCAATCTACGGTCTTACCCCTGCCCAGGCCTGAGGCCTCTGGCTCAGCCTTATACCTGGGTAGGGCACCCTCATACCCCTCCGGCTCTGCCCCTGCCCCCTCTGATCACTAACTCCTAACTCCGCCCTTGCCCATGCCTGAGGCCTCTGGTGAAGGCCTCTGGCCTTGGCAGGGGACCCCAACCCCTTCTGATCACCTGTTCTGCCCCTCTGGGCCCCCCACCTCTTCCACCACCTGCTTGGCTAACAGGACATGACCACTTTAGTAGCGAGGCTGAGCCGATCTGGTTGCAGCCATCTGGTGGCTATGGGGGAGGCCATCTTGTGGCTATGGGGGCAGCCATCTTTGTCACAGAGTGATATCTAATTTGCATATTAATCTTTTATTAGATAGGATAACATAGCATCTAACTCTAGTTTTAAGGAATATATTAAATAACACATTTAAGAGGAATTAACACAATAACCAGTACATGGAAAACATTCAATACATGTTTCCTTTAAAAACTAAATAAAAACACCACCCCAGAAACAAATTCTAAGACCCCAATAAATAAGCCAGTATTAAATTCCAATATTTGCTAGACAAAGCACAATGCACTAAGTATTGCCAATAGCAAAATCCAAGACAAACATAAGATGTGATTTGTGTTAATTTAAAAATGGTTTTCAAGTTGCCATTTTTTATGTTGTTTTTTTGTTTTTTTTAATATATATTTTATTGATTTTTTTACAGAGAGGAAGGGAGAGGGATAGAGAGTTAGAAACATTGATGAGAGAGAAACATCAATCATTTGCCTCTTGCACACCCCTATTGGGGATGTGCCCGCAACCAAGAATTGAACCCAGGACCCTTCAGGACACAGGCCAAAGCTCTATCCACTGAGCAAAACCAGTCAGGGCACCATGTTTTGGGGGTTTTTTTAAATATGCTTTTATTAATTTCAGAGAGGAAGGGAGAGGGAGAGAGAGATTCAAACATCAATGATGAGAAAGAATCATTTATCCAGTGCCTCTTGAATTCCCCCCTCCCCCAAACTGAAGATGAAGCCCACAACCAGGCATGTGCCCTGACTGGGAATCGAACTGTGATCTCCCAGTTGATAGGTCAGTGCTCAACCACTGAGCAACTCCAGCCAGGCTCAAGTTATCATGTTTTGACTATTAGTCCCACTGGAGGGAAAATAAAAATTTTTAAACATATGAAAAAATAAAAGAACAAAATAGATCTTTATGTACTTACATAGAAAGTTAATCATTAAATATTAAGTCAATGATATTTTCCACAAGATTAAAAAAGTCTACATGGAACAGAAAAAAATTAAAGATCTAACAGATGAAATATAAGTAAAAAACAATTTTAAAATGTAGACAATGCTAAGAGTATACATAAGATGCCACAACCAGATAGGTAGGAGGGGTCTAGTCCCACATCCATGTGTGGTGGTTTAAAATCCAGGCAGGTTCCATTCAAGTAAATTCCAGTGGCTTTTCTATACAAACAGCCTATCTTGGCTCATGCTCCAGTCTTTCCTAAAATCTCTCAAAGGTATACAAGCCCAAACAGTAGCATCTATTCTTATCTAATAAAGAGAAAATATGCTAGTTGACCCTCACGCCATCACAAAGATGGCGATGCCCACAGCCAATAAGGAGGGAATATGCTAATTACTGCCCTACCCTCAAAGATGGGGGCACCCACAGCCACAAGATAGCCAGGAGGGGAGGGCAGTTAGGAGCAACCAGGCCAGCAGGGGAGGGCAGTTGGGGCAATCGGGCCAGCAGAGGAGCAGTTAGGCATCTATCAGGTTAGCAGGGGAGTGGTTAGGGGGTGATCAGGCTGGCAGGCAGAAGCGGTTGGGGCAATCAGGCAGGCAGGCATGCTGGCAAGTTTTTGGGAGCCAGCATTCCTGGACTGTGAGAGGGATGCCCGGCTATCAGTAGTTGGACATCCCCTGAGGGGTCTCAGATTGGAGAGAGTGCAGGCTGGACTAAGGGACCCCCCCCCCCGCAGGTGCATGAATTTCATGCACCGGGCCTCGAAGTCCAGCATTAGAGGCAGCCAGTCTCAGTTCATAGCTTAGCATCCTCCAGGGACCTCCATGCCAAGCATAAGTGGGAAACATCTTCAGATCACTCTGTAGCTCATAGCAAGTGGCCCTGGGCAGGCGCAGGCAGCAGCTGACCTTGGCTTGCCCAGAACCCTTTCCAAAAGGTCCCAGAACCAACACACCTGGTGGCCAGCTTCAGACCACACCAGTGCACTGCACAAACAATTCTACAAACCACATACTCAAAGGGTAAACTCAGCCAGCTCCAGAGCCCCCGTAAGATGAATCTTGCTCAGGAAGAACAGCCCCTGCACAATAGCTCCTTAACTGGCAATAATCACAATCAATCAGCCTGAGGTTCAATCCCTCTCATTAACGTGCCAACCTCAGTCAAGACAGGCACACATAACTCACATGGAAGAAACACCGGAGGATCCTAATCACGTGACCATGAAGACTGTGCTGCTGGGCCTCATGGGACACCTAACACATAAGGCCACTTTACCAAGACTGGGAGATGTAGCAGCTCAGCCTAATACATAGAAATGATCACAGGAAGGCAATCAAAACAAGGAGACAAAGAAACATGTCCCAAATGAAAGAAAATAATGAAACTCTAGAAAAAGAACCAAATAAAACTGAAGCAAGCAATCTTCCAGATGTAGAGTTCAAAACACTGGTTATAAGAATGCTCAGTAAATTTAGGGAAAGAATAGATGAACTTAGAACTTCAACAAAGATATAAAAAACAAAAAAGAAGATAGAAAACATAAAAAGAAACCCTCATAAATGAAGATTACAAAAATGGAAATGAATACATTAGATGAAATCAATAGTAGATAAGATGAAGCAGAGGATCAAATTAGCCATTTGGAATACAAGGTAGCGAAAAACAACCACTTGGAATAGCAAAAAGAAAAAAAGAAAAGAAACACACACAAGAAGAATAAAAAAATTAGGATGGTCTGAGGAAACTGGGACAATATCAAGCATAACAACGTTCATATCACAGAGGTATCAGGGAAGAGAGAGAGCAAGTGACAGAAAAATAGTGAAGAAATGATGACAGAAACTTCCCTAAACTGGTGAAGAAAATAGACATACAAGTCCAAGAAGTACAAAGAGTCCTTAACAAGATGAGCCCAAAAAGGCCAACACCAAGACACATACTTTAAATGCCAAATGTTAAAAACAAAGAGAAAATCTTAAAATCAGCAAGATAAAGGCAGGTAGTTACTTACAAGGGAGATCCCATAAGAATGTCAGCTAAGTTCTCAACAGAAATTTTGCAGGCCAGAAAGGACTGGTAAGAAATATTCAAAGTGATGAAAAGAAAGGACCTACAATCAAGATTACTCTAACCATAAGGCTATCATTTAGAAACAACGATAAAGAACTTCCCAGACAAGAAAAAGTTGAAGGAGTTCAAAACAAACTGGTATTATAAGAAACTAGAAGCCCATTGCAGGAAGATTCCTGCAAGAATAGGGCTTCCTGAGCCAGAGCAAAGCAGAGAAGGGAGCGAAGCCCGCCACTTTGCTCCCTCTCCTCTCCGCTGCCTCGCTCCCTCTGTCTCCACTGTCTCGCTCTCCCCCTTCTCTGCTGCTTTGCTCCCTCCTGTCTCCATCTCTGCCGCTTTGCTCCCTCCCATCTCCATCTTTGCTGCCTCACTCCCTCTGTCTCTGCTGTCTTGCTTCCTCCCTTCTCCACCATCTCCGCTGCCTCAGCTCCGTTCCCTTCTCTACAGCTTCACTCCCTTCTGCAGCATTTGGCTTCATTCTACGCTGTCTTCAGTCTTCACTTCCCTCTCTTCCCTTCGGTGTATGCAAATTAACTCCCATCTTTGATGGGTTAATTTGCATATTGCTCTGATTGGCTGGTGGGCATAGCAAAGTGACATCAATTTGCATATTACTCTTTTATAGGTATAGATGTTAAATAGACTTCATTAAGAAGGAAAAAAATAATAAATATGAATAATAAATGGCAATAACTATATATCTATCTACAATTACTTTAAATGTAAATGGATTAAATACTCCAATCAAAAGTCATGGGGTGGTCGACTAGCTGACAAAACAAGACCATTGCATATGTTGCCTACAAGAAAGTCACTTCAGATCAAAAGACACACACAGATTGAAAAGTAAAGGGAGGATCCAGCCAGTGTTGCTCAGTAGTTGGGCATGGACCCATGAACCAAGTGTTCATAGTTTGATTCTTGGTGAGGGCACATGACTGGGTTGCAGGCTCTATCCCCAGTAGGGTGCATGCAGGAGGTAGTTAATAGAAGATTCCCTCTCATCATTAATGTTTCTATCTCTCTCTCCCTTTTCCGTCCTCTCTCTGAAATCAATTTTAAAAATGTATGTTAAAAAAAAGAAAAAGTAAAGGGATGGAAAAAGGTATTTCATGAAATGAAAACAAACAAAGCTGAAGTAGACAAAACAAACTTTAAAACGAAGACTGTAACAAGAGACAAGAAAGGACCCGGCAATTCCACTTCTGGGTATTTTACCTGAATAAATCCCAAAATGAATTTGAAAACACATATACACACATATTTTCACTGCTACATTATTTACAACTAGGGGCCTGGTGCACAAAAATTTGTGCACTCGGGGTGGAGGGAGTCCCTCAGCCCGGCCTGTGCCCTCTCACAGTCTGGGACCCCTCAGTGGATATCCTATGATGGCCCCAGTCTGCCAGGCGCCTTTTGTGTGTGTGTGTGTGTGTGTGTGTGTGTG
>PVJC01026584.1:0-23901 GCA_004026665.1 Murina feae
GCGCCTCAGAGACGTGGGTGCTTGCGAGGCCTCTGGCAGGGCTGGGGCTTGGGGTGGCCTCCCATGCTGCCGCCAGCTCACCTGATGCTGGTCAAATGACAGCAGGGCCAGCCCAGTGACCAGCGACAGGAACGAGGCAAAGTTTTCGTGGCCTTATCCCAATATGGCCCATCAGAAACCAACAGGAGCCCCTCCAGAGCAGTGGGACTGATGCACAAAGCTCTCTGCGCCTTTGGGAGATGAATTTCATATGAGAACAGAGAGATCACTGTACCTCAATGGCTTTCCTAAGAAGAAAGATTTACTGGGTGGTGGAAGCAGTGGCATTTCTCTTGCCTCCTTCCCCCAACACAGCCCAGGCTCTGGCTTCCTGGGCCTCTCGGCTGAGAAAAAACAAAGCCAGGGAAGCAAGCAGAGGCTCCCAGAACCAACAGGCAACCTCCCTCCTAATCCTTATGGCGCTCCTGAGGCTCCCCCTCGGGGACTGGGAAGTCTTTCCTCAGGCTGGGGGGGGGGGGGGCACGCGGGAAGGCCTGGCTTTGTCACCTCTCACTAGTGGGGTCAGGAGTCTCTGTTTTGTTTCTTTAGTATTCTCTGATAAAACAGTAAAAACCTACACCTGTTTTCTTAACAGACATTCTAGAATTTTGCTGCATTGACTATTAATGGCATTTCAAGTTCAGACCTTAAATTCTTCTCCCCTTCACTGAGCTCTCTGAGCACCTCCTGGCTGGCCCTTGGGGAGCACCGGGGTCAGCAGCAGCCTGGGACGGAGCCTCAGCCACTGTGATGAAGGTCTGTTTAGCATTTATGTATTTATTGTAAGCATGATTGTAATGAAGACACTGTAAATATGAGAAATTATAAATAAAGTTTTTCACAGGAGACTGAGTTTTTGGAGGTGAGGTTAAAGCACTCTTTCAACAAAGCACTCGGCAGCTCCCAGGGCAGGGTGACAAGTCACCAATCAGAATGGACAGCAATGCCGTTTGCCTCCAGGTCTCGGCACCTGGCTCGGGGGCTCACACGGGAGTCCTTTCTCCCTCTATTGCAGGTGGAGGCCTGCGGCGCCTGCAGCCCAGGGTCCCAGCCGCTTACCTGGGAGCCGGGAAGTCTAGAGCGATCAGGGAAAGAGCCTTGAAAACTAAGTCAGAGATAAACAGATGCTTGGAAAAGAGGGAGCTATTCTTCACCAAAGGGCCATGAACACAGGAAACGGGTCTTCTGTCCCTTTACCAGATGGTATACCTCGTAGGTGGCAGCTTCTCTTGGTTGCCTGAATGTGACCTTATTTTGGATCCTTTTTACAAAACACACTACCACCCTCCGTGTCATCTTTTGTCTAAGTCCAGATTTCAGATTCTGGTTCGCCAAAGAAGCCGGGCCATCACTGTGTCCTTGACTTATTTAGGAAAGCTCCCGGTCCTCACCTCAGTCGCCCCAGGGTGGAGATGGGTGCAACACAAGTCACCCCTCCTCCCCCCACAGCCCTCGCGCCCACTCCCTGCTCTCGGTTCCCTGGCAGTGAGAACCGGGAAGTGTGGTGACAAGAGCCACAGGCTGGCGAGGAGACCCCAGCCCTCCGTCAGCATGGCCATTGCCTTCTCATCGAAATCCAGCTAAATGGACAATCTAAGCACACAGCCCAGCAGGAACACAATGAATTAGAATGCAAGACGTGAAATTTTAAAGTTCTAGTAGCCACACCAAAAAAGGGTAAAAGAAACCAGTGACATTAATTTTACTATGTTTTATGTAACCCAGTAGATCCAAAATACTATAATTTCCACATGTGATCAATATTTTGATATGAAAGGTTTTCATTTGTGTGTTTTTTCTCACAGCAAGTCTGAAATCAGGTGTGTATTTTACCCTTCCAGCACATCTCAATTCAGATGCTACATTTTCGCTGAAAACACTTTATCTACAGACTTCATAACATTTACAGTTGAAAAAGCCAATTCACATACTTGCTCCAAACACACCCAGAAGTTTTCCAAATAACTGAATGGAGGATCAGCTTTTAAACTTAAACTTATGAAAAGGAAATAAACGGAGTCTCTCTCGTTTCACTAGCCACACGCCAGTGCTCCGTCGGCCCATTCGGCCAGGGCAGCACAGCCGCCGCGTGGATGTGGAACACTGGCCTCTTCCTCTGAGAGGGTTCGACCCGGAGAACTTTCACAAAAATAATCACCGGCAGAAAGCTTCGGAAGGGTGTGAGGGGCAGAGGGTGGGAGACAGAGGATAGGAGGACCCGGGAGGCAGACATGGAGGGCGGAGGGCGGTAGGAAAGAGGGCAGGGGGAAAATCAGGTGAACAGACCAGCTGACCTTAGACCAGCTGCAGCCTCCTCCACCTCTTTCCCTGGCTCAGGAAGGAGCCACTCCCCAGCCCGCCCTGCCCTGGCCATGCCTCTGGGCCATGCCCGGGGTCCAGGTGCTCAACAGGGACTCCAGCCTGGGGCGTCCCAGTGCCTTGTGGGGAAGCTCTGGCTGTGGACACAGGGTCTCCTGGTTAATTGCCAGGGACTTGATGATGCAGGACCCTGACCCAGGGCTCACTGCAACCCAGCCCAACCCCCATCTCCTTGGTCCTGACATTCCTGCACCTGACAAGGCAGTCTCCACTCCAGCCCCCAGGGGACCAGTACTTCTTGAATTGCTAGTGGTGCCCCTGTTCTTCCTTGGGACACCACTTAGAAGAGGAAACCAGACCTCTGGGGCTGCCTGCGGGGAAGCGGGGTGTCACCTGTGCCGTGGGCACTGCTTTGGCATCACCATCCATGTCCACATTGGAAACAGCCTGGCAGGTATGCATGGCGCAGGGTGTGGGGGAAGGTGTGGAGGATCCCCATGCCTCACCCGTGCCCTTTCATTACTGAATGACTGGGCAGAGAGAAGGGCCCGCGTGCTTTGTGGTATGGAGTAACTCACCATAACAACTTATTGCAACCAGGTCAGCATATCATTACGACTGCAGGTCACCAGGGCTTCAGTATTGCCTCTCCCTTGTATACCTTTGATTATTTCAACAACCCAGGGAAGAGAGAGCAAGGCCCTTACCTTACAGGTGGGAAGCGAATCCGGGGCTCTGGCTCTGGGCTAAGCCCAGGCCGCACCGCTCCTGCAGTGGTAGGATCTGCACAGCTCCCACAGCTCCAGTGACATGGGAACACCTTCTTGCAATAGAATTTACTGTGCTGATCTCCATCATGCCATAACCTCATAAAACCCCACAGGCTAACGGCACTAAAGAGTCTCTGCCAATGATTTCTGGAAAGTCAGCAACCCCCTGCCTCCAATCTGACTGGTAACATTAAACCCTGGCCTCTGTTCAGGAAAGTCTGACCAAGGAATGGCAACTGCAAGTGAGCAAAGGAGTCAGCCCAGCGCCTGGGAGGGTACCCTCACCTCTTCGTGCAGCAGCACAGATTCCCAAGGACACGTTCATTGAACCTCCCTTTTCCTAAGGCTGAACTGGAGAGAAGGAACACACATACACAGTATAATTTCATTTGTATAAAATTCCAAAATATGCAAACTATAGTGACAGAAACAGACCAGTGGTTGACTGGGGATGAGGTGGGGAGGACAGGGGGAATGAAGCGATTTCGAAGGGGCAGGAGAAACTGTTGGTGATGATGGTTTCTCCACATACGTCAAACCTGTTCAAATTTTACACTTTAAATATGTGCCATTTATCTTATATCAATGATAACTCAACAAACCTGCAAAAAAAAAAAAAAAAAAAAAAGGAAAAATACTTCCCCACCTTTAGCCAGATGACACCCTGCCCGCCTCCCCCACCCTCAGCCAGATGACACCCTGCCCGTTCTGGCAGGTGCATTCAGAGCTTATCCTCCTGGTCCATCTAGAAACTTGGTGGGAGCCCAGGCAGCGTGACCTCTAGTCACCTGGCTGAATATGACCTCTCGATACGCTAAGTCAAAGTCATTATTTCTGCCTGAGTTCACTCATTTCAAATATTAACTTTTAATTACCTGCAAGGAAGACAACAAGCACAGGGCCCCTGGGTTCAAGGGCAGACTGAGACCTCTCCAGCAACTCCGAGTCAGTGCTGACAGCCAACCAGCTCCTCTGGAAGGAGCAGGCTCTTCTGGAGAGACAGGCGACATAACCAGCTAGTGGCTCCGCTGGAACCAGTTTCCCACACTACCTAGACATCCAACAACAGCTCTCAGGCATCTCAGCTCCCCTCCCTCCTAACCACCCAACACACAACCACCTGAAAATCATTCCTGAATAGGGCTCATGCTTTCTGCGGAGAACATGCATAATCAGGGACTCATCGTGCCCTCCTAGTCACTGCGTGAAATGTGGATTGATCTCCAGTGACACTGTTATACTCCAAGAAGCAGGTGTTCGGTCCCCAGTTCCTGGCCCGGAGTTCCTAAATATCATTCACGATAAGCCCCGAAGCCATCCCTCAGTTCACGCTAAGGAGGTGGTGCTTGGATGGGAGGGTGCTGCTTGTCAGAGGGACCAACCATCTGATTAGTGAACTGGACCTTTTAGCCCCACCCCCTGACCTCCAGGGAGTTCAGTCACCAGTGGCCGATGATGTGATCAATCATGCCTTCACCACGGAGCCTCCATATAAACCTTAAAACCACAGGTTCAGAGAGTTTCCAATCCAGGAGGACACAGAAGCCCTGAATCTCTTCTCCATACCCCGATCTGTATTCCTCTTTATCTGGCTATTCATCTGTGCCCTTTATAATACACTCGTAATTATAAGTAAATGTGAGCTATGCTGAGTTTTGTGAGCTGTTCTAACAAATGATCAGACTTGGGGAGGGATCATGGGAACCCACAATTCAGAGCGGGTTAGTCAGATTAAGGGATTAAGCAAAAACAACAACAGAAAAGAACCCTCGTAGACACAGCTATCAGTATGGTGACCACCAGAAGGAAAAGGAGGTGGGGCAGGTAGAAGAGGGTAAAGGGGAGATAGATACATAGAGACAGAAGGAGACTTGACTTGGAGTGGTGAACAATACAACATACTGATGGTGTATTATGGAACCTGAGACCTATGTAATTTTATTAACCAATGCCACTACAATAAATTCAATAAAAAGTAAAATAATAAAACTATGTGCATATGTGGAAACTTCAGAAAGAAAAGAAATACATGTGACAACCTGGGACTTGTGATTGGTGTCTGAAGTGGAGAGAGTCTTGTGGAATTTTGAGCCCTTACTTTTGTGGCGTCTGCACTAACCTCGGGCAGTTAGTATCAAAATTGAGTGAAATTGTAAAACGTCCACAGTGGGCGTCCACCAGGAACTGGAGAACTGCTTGGGTCAAAAACCCCAAACATTTGGTGTCAGAAGGGTTATGAAGAAAGGAAAAGGCATTTCCTTTCATCTCGCATCTATCATTCAAAGTAGTTTCCAACGGACTTTCTCATAGCTTCTTATTCAGAAGCAAAGACTTAATGAACACTACGGTTTGCTGAGCACAGATTGCATGATGAGGATGCAACCATGATTTAGATAGAGTCCTCATATTCACTGACAACTGGTATCACACTCTCACTTGGGGAGACAGATAGAAACCACTAATCAAAAAGAATAGTATGAAGAGAATACTAGGTGTTCATCAACAGAAGAATGGCTAAGCAAACTATGCCCATGAAATGGAATACTATTCAGCAAAAAGTTGCAAATTATTGATACACACAAAAACATGAATCAATCTCAGAAAATTACATTGAGAGAAGTCAGACATAAAAGAATACATTTTGTATTATTCCATTTGTATGCAGTTCAAAACAAGTGAAACTAATCTGTGGTGACAGATGTTGGAGCCAGGGAAGATGCAGAAGGCAGGGAACCATCTGGGGAAAAGGAAATGTTCTGTATCTACATGGTGGTTATGTATTTGTCAAAGCTCACTTAATTATGCACTTCAAATCTGTGCATTTTACTGTAAGTAATTATTCTTTGATTTAAAAAATATGCTAATAAATCACAGTGGAGAAAGCCACTTTTCTGACTAATCAAGGAAAGACTTCACAGTGACATCTGAGCAGGACCTTGACGGAGAAATAGGATGTTTTCTGCTTGGAACTAAAACCAAAGGCAAAAATGTGGCGGTCTGAGAGTCCATGGTGCATGGTGAGCAGAGGCCTCAGGGATGTGCTTGAGAATGTGTGCGAAGGGAGACTAGACGATGGTGGGAGGCAAGAAAAAGTGGTTGGGATCAGATTGTGAAAGACTTTTGAATGACACACACTTTCTAATAAAGACAAAAAAATCAGGAAGTGCCTAGTTATGGTTTTATCTGATTACATAAATAACCTATACTCAATGAAAAAATAAAAATAACTATGTAGAAAGCCAAAAGTTTTGTTCCCCTTTGGTGCTTGGGCCAGTGCTCCGACCAGTGAGTCACATCACCAGGGCTTAAATTTGTAATTAAATAGACTAATAGGATACATATCGTATGCTCTATAAGGGCTAGGATCGTATTTTCACTTTTGTGTTCTCAAAATCTAGCACAACATCTGGCATGAGAAATATTTGTTGAATGGAAGAATGGTCTACACTTTGCTTTTGCTTTAAACATATTCCAAACATCCTCACTCTTTCTAAGGGCTGTACAGTATTCTGCTCTTGGAGACAAAGCTCTATTGATGGACATTTATTACAGATTCCTTACAGTTGCAGGACTATTATAAGATCCTTGTGTGCCTGATGTATTTATATAGGATAAATTCCTAGAAAAGGAATTACTGGTTCAAAACATGCACATTTCAAAATTTTATAAATACAATAGATTTTGCTAAATGACCACCCAAAGGATTGTATTAATTTGCTTTCTCACAATATGCTGTTTCCACCATATGCTCAACAATCCTTGATATTATCAATCTTTTTCATCTCACATAATCTAGAATATAAAAATTATTTGCTTGTTTTGCGTTACTTTTTTAATGATTCAGCATTTTATCTTATGTTTATTGACTACTGCATTTTTCTGTGAACTACACTAATGACTTTGGTAACTTTTTACTAAATCATATTTTTAATTAGAGAAGCTTCTTATATATTACTAGAGACCCGGTGCACAAAAATTTTTACTAGGGGGGTCCCTCAGCCCCGCCTGTTCCCTCTTGCAGTCTGGGACCCCTCAGGAGATGTCCACCTGCTGGCATGCCTGGCCAGCCTGGGTGAGGGGCTGATGGCTGTTTGAAGGCTGGCCACATCCCCTTCAGGGAGGGGTCCCTGCTTGGGGTACCTGGCCAGCCTGGGTGAGTGACTGATGGCTGTTTGCAGAGAGGCTGGCTGGTATTTATTTAACTTCTAAAGTTGAAACTTTGCTGCTTTAACCGGAGCCCAGGCCAGGTTGCCCCTGACAACCCAGGCTCCCAGCACTTCCTTGAGCCCAAGGCGAGAAGCAGGTAACTGAGGTTTGTTTATCTTCCATAATTGAAACTTTATTGCCATGAGCGGAGGCCACAGCCGGCCTAGGCAGACAGGAACCTTAACTTCCTCCATCACTGGGGCAAACCTCCTAATTATTCCAGCTCAGGTTGCCCACAGCTCCCACTGACCCAACATCCCAGCGAGGCTGGCTGGAATCAGGTTTCTGGGGTTTATTTATCTTCTATAATTGAAACATTGTTGTGGCCTAATGGAAGCCTCCTGCTTATTCCTGCTCCGTGGCTTCTATAATTGAAACGTTGTTGCTTGAGCAGAGGCCCACCGGCCTAGTCAGGCAGTTGCAACAGAAGACTCCTGTTTACTCTAGCTCCATGGCTGCCGGCCTCCATCTTGGCTGGGTTAATTTGCATACAGCTGCTCTGATTGGATGGGAGGCGTGGCTTGGCTGGTGGGTGTGGCTTAAGTGTCTTGGAGTGATGGTCAATTTGCATATCACTCTTTTATTAGATTGGAGACCCAGTGCACGAATTTGTGCACCAGTGGGGTTCTTCAGCCTGGTCCGTGGGATCAGGCCAAAACCGGCTCTCTGACATGCCCCAAGGGGTCCCAAATTGCAAGAGGGTACAGGGCAGGCCGAGAGACCCTACCAGTGCATGATTGGGGCCAGAGAGGGGCACGGGAGGTTAGCCAGCCAGGGAGGGACCATGAGAGGGCTCCAGGGTATGTCTGGCCCATCTTGCTCAGTCCTGATCGGCCAGACCCTGGCAGCAAGTTAACCTACCAGTCAGAGTGTCTGCCTCTGGTGATCACTGCATGTCATAGTAGATGGTTGACCGGCTGACTGCCCCCTGGTGGTCAGTGAACATCATAGTGACTGGTTGAGCAGCCTTAGTATATCATTAGCATATTACACTTTCATTGGTTGAACGGACAACTGGACACTTAGCATATTAGGCTTTTATTATACTACAGACCCAGTGTACGAAATCTGTGCATGGGGGGGCGGGGAGAAAAGGGGCCCCTCAGTCTGGCCTGCACCCTCTCCAATCCGGAACCCCTCGGGGAATGTCCGACTGCAGGTTTGTTGCTTGTTTCTTTTCATACTTAAACCCATTGGAATTAGTAGGTATTCATAGTGTGTATACATTTTGGGGGGACACCCTGTATATCTCTAGTCAGCAGTGAAAGGAACCAACAGCGGATTTGGAACCCCCGGACAGGGAATCTCGCTCACTTCCAGCATGTCTCCCCACTCCACTTTCCACCTTTACGGGCAGCAGGAGAATCAATGTTTTCTCTCATTAAGTCGGAAAAGCACGTCCTGTCACCCACTGCCAGGCAGGAGCATGCCAGGCCCCAAGTGAGCGAGGCTCAGTCAGGGCAGCCTTCGTTCATGGGTGCCAGCACCCAAAGTGCACATTCCCCCTCTGCAGTCACCCTGACTATCCCACCGTTTCACTGAGAGGACAGAAGTCCTCACTGCCGCTGGGTTCCTGATCTTGAATGCTGACCAAAGGCACCTCAGAAAGGGCCGCCCGTGCCCATAAGGTGTGTCTGTCTGCACCTGTTCCCGCCTCAGCACCTGCATTAGCCTCACGGAGGTGATCTCGTCCCTGCACTGGCCTCTGTAGGAACAGGGCATCACCACTCTGCCCTCTCACTGTCATCTCACAGGCACCCACCCTCAGGACCCAGAACACCCAGACACTCTCCAAAGGGCGTGAGCCAGAGGGGACACGTACACGTCCTGTTGGGGACGTAGGCATGCTGGGGTTGATGGAAGTGCGGCGGAGGGGCAGGGGGAACTTGTGTGTGCCTTGGTCCAGGACTGTTGCAGGCACGTGAGAGTGACAGAGCACTGGGGGACATTTGCACACCAGAGGGGGAAGGAGAGGATGTGCGCACCAGAGACCCGTGGCTTCGCAGATCCGCAAACCCCCGTGGCTCGACCAGGAGGGTTAATTTGCATACTCACTCCTGATTGGCTGGTAAGCGTAGTGGAAGGATGGTCAATTTACATGTTTCTCTTTTATTATATAGGATAGAATAGGTGACAACTCTGTAATATATGCCAAAAATATTTCTCCCAGTCTTCTTTGTTTAGGGTAACTTTTGCTATACAGTTTTAACGCATTTTTGGGGGAGAAACAAGTAAAATCAGATCCAGCAGGGAGACTTCAATGGACATGAGGAAACATACATTGGAACCTCTAGTTGGAACCGGCAAAAATAAAAATGTTTTACGTCGTCGTGTGTGTGCCGCTCATAAAGCACGCAGTGAAACGTGGTACATGTGTAAGTTTTATAATATACCCCTGCACAAAGGAAAGTGTTTCAAACACTACCACACAGCGGCGGGAAAATGCCCGCTTACAAAGTGTTAAATTCTATGTCGTCAAATCTGCCCATTTTCTCCCCTTTGTGATTTGTAGCTGTTGTGCAGCACTGAGAAATACTCTCCACCTTCAGATTATTAAATTATTCTAATACTGTCCTAGTTCTTATATGGCTTTATTTTTTCCCATTTGAATTTTTAATATGTCTAGATTTTGTTTTATAGTGAAAGTGAGGAAAAGATCTAGCTTTACTTTTTTCCTCCCAAATATAATCAAATAAATCATCCAACAATCCATTTATTGAGGTGCTGATCCTTTTCCTCATTAATTCAAAATGCCAATTTTATTATTCTAGGGGCCCGGTGCACAAAAATTTGTGCACTGGGGGGGAGGGGGGAAGAGGGTCCCTCAGCCCGGCCTGTGCCCTCTCGCACTCTGGGACCCTCAGGGGATGTCCACCTGCTGGTGTGCCTGGTGAGGGGCTGATGCTGTTTGCAGGCTGGCCAAGCCCCCCCAGTGGGGACCCTCACCTCATTGGGGTGTGGCTAGCCTGTGTGAGGAGCTGAGGGCTGTTTTCAGGCTGCCCACAGTCCCTTCAGAGTTCAGGTCCCTACTGGGGTACCTGGCCAGCCTGGGTGAGGGGTTGAGGGCCGCTTTCAGGCTGCCCACAGCTCCCATTGTCCCAAGGTCCCAGCAAGGCTGGCTGGAATCAGGTGTCTGGGGTTTATTTATCTTCTATAATTGAAACTTTGTCACCTTGAGCAGAGGCCTAGGTAGGTAATGAAGCCTCCTGTTTGTTTCAACTCCGTGGCTTCTATAATTAAAACATTGTTACCGTGAGCAGAGGCTCAGCCAGCTTAGGCAGATAGCTCCGTGGCTGCCGGCCTCCATCTTGGCTGGATTAATTTGCATACAGCCGCTCTGATGGGCTTGGAGGCATGGCTTGGCTGGTGGGCGTGGTTTAGGTGTCTTGGAGTGATGGTCAATTTGCATATTACTCTTTTATTAGATTAGATACCAGATTCTCATCTATATATGGGCCTGTACTGGAACTTTCTATCCATACCCATTATTGTAGATTAATGGTATACTTTGGTATCTAGCAGGATAAACACAGAAACATTTAGATAGGCTTTATTCTCTGAAAGTAGCATTGCTTTTTCAATCCAATCTAGAGATCAGAGAAATTAACAAGCAGGATACAAGTTCATGTATCACATTAAAAATGTTAAATATTGATATACTAGGTATTCTTTCATAGTGTGTTAAATAGGCATGTAATATGGAGAATCACTTTTTTATTCATTATATTTTTTGTTCAGTTATTGCAGAACAAAAAGTTTGAGTATAGTAAGATTCTTATTAATTGCTAATAAATACATTTTCAATGAACATGTACATTTTTGTAATTCTTTCCTTTTACATTGTTTTTGTTTTGATTTTATTTAATAAAATGTAATTTTGTATCTGTTGATGCAAATAACAATTTGGGGTTTGTAATATGTTTTATCATTTTTATAATAATTCATTTTTATTGTATTTTATAAAAGTATTGATCTGTGATGGATTAGAAAAAATTTTTTTAAATAGCTCTTCATTTCAGATAGTTTGAGAAACAAACTAGTTCTAGAGAACCAATCAATTTAGAAACATGATTGATTTTTGTATGTTGATAGTAATCCTATGACTATCCAAGTTCAATAATTAGTTCTAGTCAACCTTTTTGTAGCTTCCTTAGGATTTTCAACACTGACAATTATACTATCTGGAAATAAAGAATTTTATCTCTTTCTTTCCAGTCTGTATGACTTATTTCTTTTCTTGTCTTTGTGCACTGGCTAGGACCTCCAGTACAATATTGAATAAAAGTGGGACGAGTGGACATCCTTGCCTTGTTTCTAATCTTAGTGGAGAAGACATTCAGTCTTTTATCATTTTAAGTATGGCTTTAACTGTAGGTTTTACATAGATGTCCCCTCTTCAGGTTAGAGACATTCCTTTTTATTATATTCCTAGTTTGCTAAGAATTTTTAAAAAATATAAAATGGGTGCTAGATTTTGTTTAAAACTTTTCTGCATCTATTGATGTGATCCTGTTTGTTTCAGTCTGTTAATATGGTGAACTGAATGATATTTGTATGTGAAAACAGTCTTGTATTATTGGGATAAACTCCACTTGGTCATATGTACTACATCTTTTATATATTACTGGATTCAAGTTGCTAAAATATTGTTGACTTTTGTATGTATATTAGTGATAGATATTTGACCATTTCATCTAAATGTTTAATTTATAAGGTTTAATTTTTTAATAATATTCCCTTTTTATTTAATAATACTAGAGGCCCGGTACACAAAAATTTGTGCACCTAGGGGGTGAGGGGGTCCCTCAACCTCGCCTATGCCCTCTCATAGTCTGGGACCCCTCAGGGGATTTCTACCTGCTGGCTTAGGCCTGCTCCCCAAGGGATCAGGCCTAAGATGGCAGTCAGACATCACTCTGGCAGCCCAGGAGCCCTCGGGGTATGTCCACTTGCCAGCAGGGAGTGGACCTAAGCTGCAGTCAGACATCCTTAGCGCTGCTGAGGAGGCAGGAGAGGCTCCCGCCACCATCACTGTACTGGCAGCCATCAGCCAGGCTTGTGGCTGAGCAGAACTCCTCCTGTGGGAGCGCACTGACCACCAGGTGGCATCTCCTGCATTGAGCGTGTGCCCCCTGGTGATCAGTGTGTGTCATAGTGACCAGCCATTCCCACTGGTTCTGCTGTTAGAGTCAATTTGCATATTACCCTTTTATTATATAGGACAGAGGCCTGGTGCACAGGTGCGGGTCAGCTGATTTGCCCTGAAGGATGTCCTGCTGGGGTGCCTGGCCAGCTTGGGTGAGGGGCTGATGGCTGTTTGCAGGCTGATCACAGCCCCTTCAGGGTTGGGGTCCCCACTGGGGTGCCTTGTCAGCCTGGGTGAAGGGATGATGGCTGTTTTCAGGATGGCCAAACCCCCCAGGGGGTACCCTCACCCCATGGGAGTGTGGCCAGCCTGGTTGAGGGGCTGAGGGCTGTTTTCAGGCTGGCCACAGCCCTTGCAGGGTGGGGTCTATACTGGGGTGCCTGGCCAGCCTGGGTGAGGGGCTGATGGCTGTTTTTAGGCTGGCGATGGCCACAGGCTGGAAGCAGATATTTGGGATTTATTTAACTTCTATAATTGAAACGTTGTTGCCCTGGTCCCGCTCAAAGCCTACAGCTGGAAGCAGGTATCTTGGGTTTATTTACCTTCTGTAATTGAAACTTTGTTGCCTTGAGTGGAGCTCAGGGCCCACAGGGCAGGTGGGAATCTTGGCTTCCTCCATCACCGGGGCAACACAAGCCTCCTGTCTCACTACAGCTCCCTGGCTGCCACCATCTTTGTGACAGAGTGAGGGTTAATTTGCATATTGCTCTTTTGCCTGGGCAGGAGACCCCCAACCCCCTGCAATCGCCCGCTTCACAGAGCCCAGACCCCTGCCATCGCAGGTTCCGCCCCTGCCCCTCAAATCGCTGGCTCTGTGGAGCCCAGGCCCCTGCGATCTCTGGCCTTGCCCCTGCCCAGGCCTGAGGCCTCTGGCCCAGGCCTTATGCCTGGGTAGGGCACCCTCATACCCCTCCAATCACCGGCTCTGCTCCTGCTCTCTCTGATCACCGGCTCCACCCTTGCCCATGCCTGAGGCCTCTGGCGAAGGTCTCTGGCCTGGGCAGGGGATCTCCAGCCCCCTCTGATCGCCTGTTCTGTCCCTCGGGCCCCCAGCCTTCTCCCCCCCACCTACCTGGCTAACAGGCCTGACCACTTCAGTGGCGGGGCTGAGCTAGACTGGGTGACGCCATCTTATGGCCATGGGAACAGCCATCTTTGTGATGGAGTGACACCTAATATGTGTATTACTCTTTTATTAGATAGGATGTGGCTATGGGTGCCGCCATCTTGTGGCCATGGGAGTGGCCATCTTTGAGACAAAGTGATGCCTAATTTGCATATTGCTCTTTTATTAGATAGGATAAGATGTATGATGATGTCTCCTCTCCTTCCTGATATTCCTAATTTGTGCCTTCTTTTCCCTTTATCAATCTGGCCAGAGCTTTACCAAGTATATTGGTTTTTGTCAAAGAACCAGATTTTTGTTCTATTGATTTCCTGTTGTTTTTCTACTTTCGATTTGATTTTTGCTATTTTCTTCATTACTTCCTTTCTTCTACTTATTTTAGCTATTGCCTGCTCCTCTTTTTTAAAAAATTTATTTATTTATTTATTTATTCATTCATTCATTTATTGCCTGCTCCTCTTTTTCTGGTTTCTTAAGTAGAAGCTTAAGTCATTGATTTTAAACATGTTTACTTACCTAATAAGCATTTAATGCTCAAAATGTCCCTCTCTATTTCTTCCTTAGGCACTTTGCTTTGACAAGTATTTTCACTCTCTCCTATATCATCAATTATTCCCTTTCCACTGAGTCATTTCTATCTTCATACAAACATGCTGTTATACTGTTACAATTGAGAGGGGAGGGGAGGGGAGGGAGGGGAGAGGAGGGAGGAGAGGGGAGGGGAGAGGAGAGGAAAGAGGGAGGGAAGGAGGGAGGGAGGGAGGGGAAAACACATCCTCCTCAGGTTATCATACCTTTACTATAATTATATAGTTATCTGTACTCTATATACTGTGCCTACTTCCTTACCTCCCAATCTCTATAATCCACTCCATTTAGCTATTCATCCCTACACTGAAATTGCTTTTATCAAGGTCACCCAGCAAGTCCATATCTTCATATGCAACCACCAATTCTTACTCCTCAACTTATTCATTATTTAGCATCATTTCACATACTTTCCCCCAGCTCTCAGGCCACCACACTTTCCTGGTTTTCCTTCTTTCCTCAGTGACAAGTCCACCTCCCCTTTCCACCCTCTCAATTGGAGCAGCCCAGGGTTGTCCTCAGTTTCCACCTTTCCTCTTGAGCTACATCCATTACCCAGGTGCCCTTCATCCACTCCTAAATTTTAAGTACCATCTTATGTATTGGAGCTCTTCCATATTACTTCAAAATTTGTAGTGCATTTTATAATTGCCTTAAAGTAATATGTGTTTTAATCTGGGCAGTTAGATTAAATGTTCCACAAGGACAAAGATCTCTACTACCTGTTATTTTCTTTGCCATCCTTTGTCTATGCATGGTAAGCCCTGGTTAAAAGTGTAAACTCCATCTCTGATTGTGCTCAGGCACTGAAAACATATGGTTTTACTTCTGATAGAAGAAGCAGGGTTTACAGTATCCACACTTAAGTGACAAGTACCACCTGCAAGTTACTGAGCCCTTGAAGCCAGGACCTGCTCGGGGCTCATAGTCTATTATGGTCACCTTACTAGTAGATTGCATGCCTCATTTATTTGGCCCATGTTAGCCTTTGAGTTTGACATGCTTGCCTTAGAGTGTGTCAACCTCCCAAATCTTTTACTGAGACTGAGACTATAAGCCAGTTAAGCTGTTCCTTCTATTTAGCATTGTACACTTCTTTCCATTGGAGGTTTCTCATATGTTGAGGCTGGTCACAGGGAAATCCCTGTCCCAACTAAACACCAGAAATAACAATTAAACTAGAGCCACAATTTCAGTCGGAAATGCCAACAAAATTGTACACAAATCTAGTCTGTTACCTGAGGAATGTACACACACCCTCCCCCCTGGCTTACAAGTCAGGAGCAAAGAGCCCTTGGTCCCTGGGGATATTTCACCTAATAACACAGTCATCATAAATGTGGAGCCTCATTTCAAACCAGAGTGAAGAGGCACAGCATGGTTCTCCGTTTCAGCCACAAAAATCTCTGTGCAGCTTTTCTGATGGCAAAGGCCAAGCTCAACCACTAAGCTGCACCGTCTCCTCACCAAGGGAAAGGGAAGAAAGGACTCTATAGGCTGCTCAGGGTCACTGGGTAGAAACTAAACTGCACTCTCCTTGTCAGCCAACTCCCATCTTTAGCCACCATTACATGGTATTATCTAAATTCACTATTTTACTATTATATTTTCCAAGGTGAGGGTCCAGGATCTTGGAGAACTCTCCTCCACATCTAAGGAACTTCTATGCACCAAACTGCTTCTGAACACACAGCAATGAAATAGGCCTTATGATTTTAAACCAGATAACAAAGACTTATCTTTCCAAAAAAAAAGTCTCAGAGCTGACAGTCATAAACAACAGAATGTACAGCCAAGTTTCATAAAGGACAAAAACTGTAAAAACAGATACCAAAGGATACATTATTCCAAAAAAGAGGACACATGGACAACAAGTAGCGCCAAACAATCTTTTTATTGTTCACTGAAAAATACAGGTCTGGAAAGAGTCTATTGCATTGTGTACTGACTGCAAGGTCTGATATTGCAAGTATATATAACAACAGTATAACATATTAAATGATACCTACTGTACACAGAGGTAATACCCACCTCTCTAAACACTAATATTTAATCGAATGAAGTAAAACGCCTTTTATAAAATGAGAAATGTAAACATTGCAGTAATAAACAAAGTGCTCTAAGCAAAGCACTTCAAAATTGTTTTGCTGTGACATGTACTCTGTCTACCTGGAGTCAGGAATGGTGGGGACCAGGAAACACACGGCTAACGAAAAACTAGAACTCTCAAGAAGTGCTTGAGAGTGCTATCAACTCTATGGATAAGAACCCAGCATTGATGAATGAATCCGACACTCTCAGCAAACACTAAAATGTGCTGAGAATAGAGATACTAACATTGGGAACAAAAGCCGTTTTCTATGCAGTCTGCAGGGATCACCATGTGTTCCTTTCAGCCATGTTTTCATTACGATGCACTAAAAGAGGCTATGCTGCCAGACAGGCAGGCCAGGATCGAGGTAACAGAACTTCTCCAGTTACTATGACTAGTTTAAATGAATTAAAAATAAATACAAATGTATAGAGAGCAACAAAATCAATCTCTATTATTCACGTGGCAACATATTCAAGAGCTGCAACACTAGTCACATTCCAAGGTCCACTACATTTCCCTCCAAACTAAGGAAGCTCTGTGTGGAGAACATTCAACATCAACACCACCTCCCTCCCTCCAAATACTATCAGGGTTCAGAAAGCTCATTATAGATAACAATTTTTTAAAACTGCATCTCAACATATGTACAGCAACAGAGGAAGACAGTACACTCCCTCTGGGCTTCCTCGGCATTAGGCAAAGCAAAGCTCTGAGGCTGTTTGCAACAACAGTGCTGAAGCTAACTATGACAATGCTCACATTCTACAAGAAATCGGGATTACAAAGTTCATTTATTCGTAGGTAATCAAGGACCATTAAATGACTTCCTGAACTAAGACAACTGTCTCACCATCAAAGAAAATTTCCTTCTCACCTGAGAAGTTTTTATGAGTGAGATTTTAAAATATCTCAGCTTCTTTATTTAACATGAAACTATCAAAGCACAGAGGACATCCTCAGAGGTCAAGTATGAATAATACGAACATTCTCAGATTTTTCTACACTTTACGGGCCAGCAAATACTTTGTCAGACTAACCATTTAAGAGATTTTTAAGTCAATAGCAATAACCAACTATGTATTTTTCTCATTCTGTTCATCAAAAAATACCATGTTCCAATAGGAATAAAGCTCAATTCAGTTGGAATCTTCTTCCCCTCAGCCCTGCACAGTAAATTTCACTGTTTGGTCTCTACATCTCTTGCTTTTCCTATGACTCTTCTAGCGTAAGGGAAATCTCATATTAAGGTAGAAAACTGCAAACTCCAGCAGAACCATTGGTTTTAGGACTGAAGTAGACTATAGGAGAATAACTGTAATTGTTTAGGGGACTAAGCAATTGTTTTTTCTAGCAAGACTGTAGCTTGCTAGGAACACAACTGATCCTGAGTCCCTAGACTGAGAAACTCTAGTAATTTAAACACGGGAGGAAATTGCATTACAAAAGGTCTAGTTCAACGGTAAGGTTCTGGTTCCCAGAATGATGGTGAGTGGCGGCCCAAAATACTGGCCACATTTCCATTGTGAACATGTTCATGCCTCTTTCTCACTATAATCTATCCAGTTCTCCCATATGTCCTGTCACTGGTGAGCCCCGCCATTGCTGCTCCTGTTTCATTTGGATGGTCTGCTGCACATATAGCATTTGCTGAGGTTATCACTTTAATGTGTAGGAACCTCCATTTCACACCATAAGCTTCCTAAAAGCCATCAATTGGAAACCATTTCAAGTGAGTAAAGGCACAGTTCACTGGCATTTTCTCTTTATAAAGGAAATCAAAAGCGTTGTTTGGAAGTTGAACAAACACCTTGGGTATTCCTGTAAATGAAGTTATGTATCTGCTACCAGCACTCAGGCATTTAGTAGATCTACAGACTAGACAGATTACGTAAAAGCATGAATTTGGCAGTTGAAAACATATTTCAAATTTTCCATTCCACCATTCAGGGGAAGTGCTGGTTAGTTCCATAGGAGCGAATCATTTCTACACCACCCTCTTGGTTTGTTTTCCTCATACACTTCCTCCAGTTCCAGCGAACCTGGCACAGGGACATCACTCAGCAGCCCCCACGCTGCTCAGAGGCAGGACAATGGGACTTACCTCAACTAGCCCAACAACTATCCGTCTGTTGTGCTGTGGGCCCAGTAAAAGCCTTACACTCAGGAAAGCCTCATAGAATTGCATGAAAATTCCTGGTTTTAGAATACCTTCCCAGGAAGTCAGAAAATGATTGGGCTTTTAGTTAAACTGAATCCATGCTCAAAAACAATGTAATGCCTCAGAAAGCAAAGTCTAGAATGGAAAAACTACAGACCAATACAGCTTGTCAGTCAATAGCTTACTTTGGCTAAATTATCACAGTGCTCCAGTGCAATGTATTATTGCATTTAGAAGCACAGCCTACCATGTTCTCATAAGGCAGGGTACTAGTGAAGTACATGAAACAGTTCATGGCCTTTTGTGACTTCAGAACTGGAAAGGACAAAGGCTGGCCAGGACTTGCCATTCAGCACAAGGTGAGTCAGGAGGCAGCTAAACATCTGGGTTCCTACTCACTCGTGGTGGTCTTAGCAAGTTCCTGTTTGGACTCTGATGGTTCTCAACCTGGCTGCACATCAGAGTCATCAAAGAAGCTTTTGAAAATCACCAAATGCCCAGACCAATTACACCTGGAGGGGGAAGTCCAGAAGCCAGTGTTCTCTTTGTTTCCCCACCAGGCCATCCTCACGTGCAGGCAGGATGAGCTGCTGCATGAGAGCCATATCACAGCTGGATAGTTTTGTTTTTCAGTCAATTCCACCAGGAAGAGGAATTTTTAGAAAAAGGCACAGTTATGCTTCCTCTAAAGATGCAGCTTACTGTTTGAGAGTGCTGGCTCTGGGAGGTTATGTGGAGCGCTGGCTATAGAGGAAGTTCTTGTCTTGGCAGAGTAGGTATCGTTTCAGGCTTCGGCGGCTGCCTCCAGCAACGAAGAATGCCCAGATGCCCATGAGCACCATGATCATATATGCTGACACCAGACTTATTTCATACTGAGGGTTGAGGAAGGTCTGCAAAGGGAAAGTAAACCAGCATGGGGAATAATGGCTAGCATATTAAACATGCAAATAACCAAAGAAATACTTGTAATAGCTGGGGTGCTATTAAACACCAAACATGCAATGTATGTCCTGTTCTGGGGAGCACCAGAACCCACAAAGAGACACGGACTAACCTAGGCAGCAGACATGAGCCTATAGATCTGGGCTGTGCTGTATTCGAATGGCGACCCTAGGAGGTAATGAGAAGCCAGAACCTGCTGGAATACCCACCAGACGATACATGTTATATAATTGGGCCCCATTTATAATCCTTTCTGTGCAAGAACAGTTAGTTCTCAGAATGTGGAAGAAAGCCAGACAAGTCCAAATTACGTTAGCATGAGTCCTTAGTATTTGAGGGAACATGAGGCAGCAGCAGCATCTCTTTTTCAGCTGCACAACTGCTGTCGATCCCAAAAGTTGATTTGAGAAACACTGACGGGGTGCTGAGAGAAAAACACTGGGCTACTCAATAGTGAAGACCCTAGTTTCTATGCTGATGGCGTTCATACACTTTGAGCGTATGAACTCCTTACATAGGTAATGAATGAAGAAACAACTAAATTAATTACATAATCACAAACTGTGATGAATACCAGATCAAAACAGTTTAATTGTGATGGTGACAGGACAGGTAAGAAGGAGGTGATCCATTAGGGTAGTCAAGGAAGGCGCCGAGGAAGTGGCATTTAAACTGAGACACATAGGAGGAGGAGTGAGCCAGCCTTGTTGAGACTAAGGGAGGGAATAAAAGGAGCCAGGCACAGCTGAGACCCTGAGAAGAGTCAATATTAATCATGTGTAGAGATGGAGGGGCAGCACATGAGATGAAGTTGGAGAGGAGGGCAGCCAGCTACAAAGCATGTTGGTAAGGAGTGTGGATTGTACACTCAGTGCAATGGCGGGTCACAGTATTTCCGGTAGGGGAGCTGAATGACTTGAGTTAGATTTTTAAACTGCAGAGAAAGATTAAAGGAGGCTATGGTGAAAGCAGTGAGACCAGTTAGCAAGATTTTGTACTGGATGAGAGAGTACAGCATGGTGGCTCAGACGGAGAGTGGGTGGAAAGAACTGACTTGCTGATGGATGGAATGTGAGGGACTATGAGAGGCCATGTTTCAGGCTTTAGATAACTGGTGGTGCTATTTAATGTGATAACAAAGGCTTGAGGAAGACCAAGCTTGGAGTGATGGGTGAGAATCTAGTCCAAAGAGGACATGTTAAGGGTGACATGCCTGTCAGATTTCAAAAGGCAGATGCCATGTAAGCAGTTAGATACATGAGTATGGGAGAGGAGAGGCCTGGGTTAGAAACAGGAATATAGAGACACAGTCCATGGATGGTATTGAAAACCATGGCTATGAATGAAGTTACCCAGGGAGCTATTGCAGAGAGAAGGGAAAAGAAAAGTCAAGATCAAGCCCTGAGAACACTTATGAGTTGCTTGTGCTGTTCGGTATCACAGGAGCACATCAGAGGTGTCAACACCACTCCATTGGCCTGACTTATTAAAAAAGAGTCAACAAGGGCTCTTTGAAGAGCCAGCAGTGGGGTAAGAGGAAAACCAGGATTGTGTGATGCAGGAGGCAGAATAGAAAAATGTCTCAAAGAAGTGGTCAGCTCTTTTTAAAGGTTGCTGAGATAAAAAAGAACATTGCCCATTATATTTAGAAATATGGAGGTCCTTTTTGACCTTGACAAGTGCAGTTTTAAAGGGGTGGTTGAGCAGAAACTAGATTGGGCTAGAAGTATGAGAGGTGAAGAAGTAAAGACAATCTGGGGGGATTGCTCTGAGAAGTTTTGCTGGGATGGGGGACAGGGGAAAAGAGGGTGGTGCTAGGAGGGGAGAAGGCAATAAAGAAGTTTTATGAAGATATGTCTGTAAGCTGATATAGAGATGGAAAGGCTGGTGAAGGAGGACAGAGGACAGTCAACGGAGGGAAGTCTTCAGTAAGAAAGAAGTAGGTCTAGAACCCAAATGGAGGAACTGACCTTTACAGGAGGAGGGATTCTCTGCTGGGCCAGGGTCAGGTGGGGAGATGGGTTCGCATCTAGCCTAGCATCTGCACCTAACAAAAGGGAGGTCTGGCCTTACCCGGTTTGGCTCAGTGGATAGAGCGCCGACCTGTGGACTGAAGGGTCCCGGGTTAGATTCTAGTCAGGGGCATGTACCTTGGTTGCGGGCACATCCCCAGTGGGGGTGTGTGGGAGGCAGCTGATCAATGTTTCTGACTCTCTATCCCTCTCCTTTCCTCTCTGTAAAAAGAAAATCAATAAAATGTATTTTTTTTTTAAAGGGAGGATCTGATTGGGCCATTTTTGTCACCGTACACCTCTGTGAAGCAGAGGCTAGGGGTGTGCCTCCAAGGCTCCTCACTTTCCCCACACACCTGACATGCACATGTCCCTGGCTAAGGTGTCAACACTGCCTACAAGCTCTGGCCAGGGAAATAGCTGATTTTGCAGGTAGCACCTATGTAAAAAGAATGCTTTTCTCAAGAGGCATCTGTGGGCATGGCAGGCATTGAACATTTTCTGGATTCTTCTTCAGAATAATTCTATACCTCAGATCCACTGAATTTTAAGTGCAAAACATAAATTATTAGGCTACATTAAGTAACTTTTGTTCATAAAAAGACAACATCAGGAGACTATAAAGACAAACCACACTGTAGAAGAAGTTATTTGCAACGCATATGCCTGGCAAAGCCCTCTTTTAAAAAATACAGGATGTCCCCTCAAAAAATGTATACACTCTTTATTGCTGATAGATCAATTCTGAAAATGAAATATATTTTACTAAGTAAAGGTTTGACTTTACACAATTGCCATTGTATTAAGGGTAACAGTATCCTGTACCACTGGAAGGTTTTAAGTAGGAGAGGTAGTAAGACTGGCTCAGAGGACAAGGAGGCCAATATAAGAAAACCTGATATAAATTCAATGTGTGTATACATTTTTTGAACATTCTATATATAAAGAGTCCCTCCCCCCCCCCCAAAATCCAAACAAAACAGACAGACAATCCAGTAGAACGATGGGCAAAAGACCAGAACAGGCACTTCGCAAAAGGGTTATCCAAATGGCCAATAACTATTTGAAGACAGGCTCAACCTCCTGCCTGGCCGCTCAGCCCAGGATGCCTTCTCCAGACCAGCTGTGTAACCAACTCTACTTCAAGTCTTTGCTCAAATGTCACCTTCACACTGAAGCCTATGCTGACTACCTAACTCAAAAATTCGCCATCCCTCCACCTCCCACACTCTGGATCCCTTTTAACCTGCCCCACTCTCCTTTCTTTCATAGTACCTACCGATTTCTAGATACTACATAATTTCTCATTATGTCTATTGCTTATTGCCTCTTCCTCCTTACTAGATTATAAAGGCAGTGATCTTTGTTTTGGTCACTAAACTGCTTGTTCACCTAGAACACAGAAGGTACTTACCTGGAACATAGAAGGCACTTAATAATTATTTGTCAAATGAACGGTCAATTGGATTCATTCGGACATTTGCTTTGTCATGTAACTTCCTTTCTGGTTATAAAATGTATATTGTAAAAAATTTGGAATATGCCAAAAACTATAAAGAATTCAAAGAATCTGCCTAGATATAAATGTATTTAATATTTTAATGCATTCTCTTTCCAATCTTTTATTTTTTTCATGAAGACCTGACTTTACACAGTTGCCACTGTATTAAGGGTAACGTTAGTATCCTGTACCACTGGAAGGTTTTAGGTAGGAGAGGCAGTAAGACTGGGTCAGAGGACAAGGAGGCCAATATAAGAAAACCTGATACAAATTCTAAATGGGTGGGGAGGAGAGAAACATAAGACAGGGCACCATCAGAAGAAAGCTTTTACATCCTTTAGGTGAGAAATAATAAGGGTCTTGACAAGGCAATGATGGGAATGATTCTGATGTAAATATCTGACAAACTGTAATAAAAGTTAGGCCCAAGGCATTCAAAATTACTTAAAAATATATCTAGTCAAGTTTTCTTTTTAAACATTATTTCTCTTGAAAACTGGCATTATTATAATGTCAGAAATGGTCACTCTTGTTAATGATCAGTTAGAGTAAAAATGATACAACCCTGTGGACAGTATTTTAGCAATTTGCATCAAGGGCTTTAAGAATATTCATACTATTTAACTTTATAATTCTACTAGGGGTCCGGTGCACAAAAATTTGTGCACTCGGGGGTTGGGGGTCTCTCAGCCTGGCCTTTGCCCTCTTGCAGTCTGGGACACCTCGGAGGGGGGGGGATGTCCACCTGCTTGGCATGCCTGGCCACCCTGGGTGAGGGGCTGAGGGCTATTTTCAGACTGTCCACAGCCTCTTCAGGGTTCGTGCACTGGGGGGTGGGAGGGCTGGTGAGTGCAGGCCTGGATATTTCCCACCAGAGGGCCCATGATCGCACACGCCTGGTGGGCCCCCACCGCTGAGGGGACACACCTGGCACAGAGATGGGTGGCAAGCCAGGGGCGGACACTGGTGCAGAATCCCTTGGTGGGGCCCTGCTGC